>SKCR01000351.1:0-29156 GCA_019454045.1 Zanthoxylum bungeanum | reverse complement strand
GCTATAAAACAAATCAAAACATATCGGACTCAGCGGTACGAAAGTAGACCCGAGCCATAAAAACACATCTCGGCCACTATGTGGGCCATAATGAACAAGCATAAACAAATGTTTATTTAAGAAAGAAGAAATCTTACTCACATTCTTGGGATCTACTGCTGACAAGATCTCTTCCGTGAAGGGGGAGGCTGTTGCTTCTCCTTTCTGACCATCTCTTTTATCTGCCTTCATGTTTTCTTCCCACTTTCTCATTTCTTTCATGAACCAATCCTTCAACCTTTCATTGTTCATCTTTTCCAGCCTTTTCAGTTTTTCCATCATGGCCTTCATGGAGGTCTGGTTTGTCTCCCTTTCCTTTCTCATGCTTTGACCAGCTTCCGCTCGCTCTCTTTTCTTTCCTATAATTCTTCTATTTTCTCCATCCACTCTGTTGTTGAACTCTCCGACGATCTGTGGTTCCCATCTTCTGCCATCGTCCTATCACACAAGTTGCTTTTTGTTCAGTTCCCCACAGACGGCGCCAACTGTTGACGGGTGATTTTTGTCACAGTGGCAGTATCGGGATAACCCTCCCGAGACAATCCTCATTCAACCTTGAATTTGTTTGGTTATGGGAGACCAAAAGCAAATGTAGCAAATGTTAGTGTTCCTAGAACATGCCAAGGATTTCTAAGGTGATTTGTGTGTGAATAAATCAAAAATAAGTTGCGGAAGACTTACATTGATCGGATGAGTTTCAAGGCTTTTCTTTGTATTTCGGAAGCTCCAAGCTTTCTTTGTTGTTCCAAACTCAAAGGTGAGTTTCCCTATCACCTTCTTTTGACTCTTAATGTGCTAGCAAGTAGAATTTTTGCAACAAAATTTCCAAAAAGAAAGAGCAAGATAATCGGCCATGGAGTGAGAGAATAGAAATAGATGATGAGTGAATAGTAGTGTCTAACAAAACTAAACTTGTTTTCCAAAAACCACTTGCCTTTTATATTTTCCAAAAATAAAAGTTGAGTGTGTTGGAAAAATGCATTAAATGCATCCAACCACTTACATCAACAAATGACTAGTGGTGTGAGTCAAGTTGATGTAAGTTAGTGGGTCCCACCACTTTGAATTCAAAATTCAAGTTGGTCCACACAACATACTTTGGGCCCGGTTTCGTTTAATTAGACTAAATGAATTTTCCGTCGCGGCGCGTAATTAAATCCAATTTAATTAAATAATAATGACTCGCAAAATTATTACGGAAGTCGCTTACGAATTAATTCCAAATTAATTTGTTTGCTTGAATTAAAATCCAATTTAATTCCGCATTGAAATCTAATTTCAATTAATATATCTAATATATTATTTGGCCCAAATAAATAAATTAAATAGAAAAATCCAATTTAATTATTAAATTTATTTTTACCGATTAATTCTAAATTAATCGTGTTCTCTCTTCTAGTCGAATTAATCCCAAATTAATTCTTGACGCAATTAATCCCAAATTAATTCTCTCTTTGATAATTAATCTTAGATTAATTTATTACCGTAATTAATCACAGATTAATTTTTTCTCTCTCATAATTAATCCCAGATTAATTCTCTGTTCGAGTCAAATCTCATCGGTGAATCTTGGGAAGCGACCCAAGAGATCCCTGGATATGTTGGCGGTAAATCTGGTTGTCGAACTATCCGAACACGTGCGTACCCCGTACCACGTTCTTACCGATTTACAAGACATGGTTGGCTTCTAGCAAAGCACTGTGCCTACCCAATTCTCCAGAAATATTCTTTAAATGAATATATAATCTTTATCAGGCGTAGTATACAGCGTATTGGGTATTACGATCCAGTATCGGATGTCACATGCTAGACCTGGGGCTGAAGTTGTGTCTGCCCCGTACGAAGCATATATCGGATCACTAGCAACTAGTCTCTTTATGATCGGAAAGTCATGACCTAGTCATACTTTCCCGATGGCTATAACACTATAGAGTATCGATTATGTATCCCTGCGTGATCATCATCTCCATATGACTGAAGTGATATTTCCATCTTGACATCACACCAAATACACTACGATTCTCAGAATACCCAGAAGAGGCGTACACAGAACCTGTTAAAGCCCCGGACGACCAAAACAAAAGTATACTGATTGTCGCAAGTATTAGCGATGCAAGTCTCAGGTTAAAACCATATACACTACACTGATTCAGATTCCGATGGGTTTACCCAGAGCGAAGCTGTTTCCGTACCATCGGTAAACATAACCTCCTATTACACTTGCATGAGTATCCAATACCCAAATATATGAGAATTATGCCGTTAAGCTTCTATAACGCGCACAAATGTAATATTAGTCTATTCCGCATTATCGATGTTCAGTCTTGATAATACTACGACTAGGGATATTTAATGATTAAACCTTACATGGATTATTACTTTCTCATATCTTATTAATATGGTACTAATCATATGGAATTTTATCATTTATATATCCAAGTAATCCAATTACAAATGATAAAAGAGCAATTTCATTTGTCATATAGTTAATTTGTACAAAGAACACCATGTCTTTTACAAATAGTGATGCTATGAGTCATAATTGTCCAACAATCTCCCACTTGGCCTATAGCCAATCACTCAAGTGTCCAACATATTAACTATATACGGGTCGCTCAAACTTCTGCTGAGAAATAGTTTTCGTCAGTGGATTTGCAAAATTATCATCTGATGCGATTTATTCGATCATCACATCGCCACGATGTATGATCTCACGAATCAGATGAATTAGTCGAAGTACATACTTGGATCGTTGATGATACCACGATTCTTTAGCTTATGATGTAGCCTAGCTCAACTGCTAATAGAACTACTCCTAATCCAATTAGGAATTTATAGATCCAAAATGCTTCTTTTGTTGCCTCAGCTGCAGCAATGTTTCGCTTTTATTGTTTAATCGACAACAATATCTTGCTTGGAAGATTTCCAGCTCACTGTTCTATTATTCAAACTAAATATGTACCCTTATTGCAACTTACAGTCGTCTTTATCAGTTTGGAAACTTGCAGTGGTGAACCCAGTCGCCTCAAGTTCTCATTTCCCCATATTCTCAGAAAGCATCCTTAGTTCATCCAAGATACTCAATGATGTTCTTTACTTCAATCCAGTGACCATCACCTGGATTTGGCCTGATTGTGACTGCATATGCTCAAAGCATATGAGGCATCAGGTTGCGTAAATATCAAAATGTACGAACTCTGGGAGAGTGTCAGCAGCTTTCTAGATCTATCCCAGTAGATATTTATTCCCAGAATAAAGCCTGCTTCTCCCAGGTATTCCATGGAGAATTTTATGAAAGCCAAGCTTTCACCGATTATATTATGAGAATGTTATTACCGAGAAGCAATACATCATCAATATTTAGGACAATGATTGTCAGTGCGCTCCCACTAACCCTCTTATATACACAAGAATCATCTTCATTTTGAATTAAATCATATACCATTATGATTACATCAAAACGATGGTTCCAAGAATTCAATGCTTGCTTCAATCCATAAATGGATCGATTTAACTTGCAAGCCTTGTTGTATGTTTTGGCACGATAAAACTGTCAAGATGTTGCATACTAACATCCTCCAAAAGGTTTCTGTTGAGGAAAGCGGTTTTGGCGTTCAGCTGTTATATTTCATAAATGAAATAGGCAGTATTAATAAGCATTATCTGAATGGATTTAATCATGACAACAGGTGAAAAATTTTTGTCGTAATTGACACTATGTCGTTGACGATACCATTTTTGTACAAGCCTAGCTGCGTACATTTGTATGTTTCCATCCATGTCTATTTTCCTTGAAGACCTATATAGTACCAATAGGCACAATGCCTTCTGGTACATCAACCAGTATCCAAACTTGGTTGGTATACATGGAATCCATTTCGGACTTCATGGCATTTTGCCATAAAAGGAGTCGATACCTTGTATCACTTCCTCATACGTAGTCGGTCCATCTTCCTCAATAAGATTTATATTTATATGAGGTGAGATCAGAATCCCATACCTCCAAGGTTGTTTTTTTGACTCTCTTCGACATATGCGGTTCTTGTGTATTCGAAGATTGTGGTACAGATTCATCCCTGATGAACTGTTCGTGTTCCATTAAGGGATCGATGCTAGGAACAGTATTACTCCGATTTTCATCGAGTTCTACTTTCCTCCAACTTACCACTGTATTTAGGAATTCCTTTTCGAGGAAAACTACATGGAGATCAACAAATACATTGTTCTCTTGTGAGTTGTATAAGTATTATACTTTGGTTCCCTATGATAACCTATAAATAGGCACTTATCCGATTTGGGTTCTAGTTTGGTATTATCCAAACGTATGCCCAGCATTCCTAAATCTTCAGGAATGAGAAACCGGTTTCTTTCCTGTTCATATCTAATATGAAGTCTGTCTAACAGATTTCCATGGAACCTTATTCAAAATAAGTATTGCACTGTTTAATGTGTATCCTCAGAAGGAAATTGGTAGCTCAGAGCGACTCATCATTAACCTTATTATGTCCTAATAAGTTCGGTTTCTCCGTTCGGACACCGTCAAATTAAGGTTTTTCGGGAGGAGTCCACTATGAAAGAATACCATACTCTTTCAAGTAATCGAGAAACTTATTGCTTAAGTATTTTCCACCATGGTCCGACCGTAATGTTTTAATACTTTTATCGGTTTGTTTTCTTACTTCGTGTCGAAAATCTTTCAATTTCTCAAAAGTTTACGACTTGTGTTTCATAAGATACATATAACCGTAACGCGATGCCACATCTGTAAGGGTTACGAAGTATTCATATCCACTTCTAGCCTAGCTAGACATGGGCCCACTTACGTCACTATGAACGATGGCTAACAGATCGGTGGCACTTGCACCTTTACCATTAAAAGGTGTTTTAGGCACTTTTCCTAATAAACAAGATTCACATACATTATTTGAATTAGGATCAAATCTTTCCTAGTATCCACTCTTCGAGAGTATGAATATATGAATCTTGTTAATGCGTCCTAGACGACAATGCCACAAATAAGTCTCATCAGAATTATTCAATTTAAGTTATTTGTTTGTTATGTTATATGATTGAGATTTATTTATATTCAAAATATAAATACTGTTATTCAAATCTAATGTGTATATCTTAATATCATCTTTATAAACAAAACACCTTGTGTTCTGGAATACAAAGGTATACCCCCAACGGGTTAAACTAGATACAGAGATAATGTCCTTAGTCAAACTAGGTACATTATAACAGTCTCCTAATTTAAGTACATGCCCTAAGGGCAGTTCCAAAACTTAGATTTCTACGGCCAAAACAGCGACTCTCGTCCTGTTTCCGACTTGTAGGTTGATCTTATCTGAAAACAGTTTCCTGCTTATCAGCAGATCCCGCACATCAGTACATATGTATGTACCACATCTAGTAACAAAATCCTATTTTAAAATTAGCAGTGGATATATTTATAACAAACATACCTAAAGTCGGAGCCTTGCCCGCCTTCACTTCTTTCATGTCTGCCTTGTCCATACGGAAATCACGCTTCCAATGACCCCATTTGCCACAGTTTAGGCAGACACCTTGGGATATGTCATTTGTCTTCCCAGAAGACTGTGATGATTTTGCCTTTTCCCCTTTTGCTTCACACCCCAGAAGCCTTCGGCCATGCCTTGGCCTTCTGGAATGTCGAAGTAAGATGCGCATTACACTTCTTGCCCCTTTAGAAGCTATGGTTGTGCTTCCTTGAGCATAGCCTTTAACTCTCCAAGAGTTCTCTCTTGGTTCATGATGAACCCGCCCCAGCATTCGGGCAGAGACTGTAAGATCAAATCTATAGAAGTCTCGGCCTTGAAGGTTATGCCCAGCTAACCTAGCTGTTCGATGTCAGCAATCATCTACGACACCTAGTGCTCGACAGATGTACCTTCTGACATACGCGAGTGAAAGAGCTTCTTTTGCAATTCGTACTTCTAAGATCTAAGAAATGGATCTATGAAGATCCTTGAATTTCCTCATCATAGTACAAGGATCTAATCCTTAGTTCTAACGACGAAATTAAAGAGTCATTGCAGCAAGCATAACAGATTGAGCACTAAATTTATTATCACGATGAGTTTTCCAAAGCTCATGCTCTACTATTTACTCAACTCCGAGTTCAGGCCCGTGAGGTTTCTCTATCAAATAGAGTAACTTCTCAGCTCCCAAGACTATCATGAGATTCTTTTTCCCAATCTGAAAATTAAAGTCGTTAAAGACATTTTCACCCAGGATTATGTCCTTTGACGCTAATCTTTCAGGTCATCTTGATTGCTATAGTCCAACTATCCAATCAATAATTTCGGGTACAATCAAATGTAATGATTATTATAGTCTAACTATATAATTAACTACAATTTGATTGGTTACTTTCAAATGTATTGATTACTATAGTCCAACTATATAACCAACTACAAATGAAGTAGTTTGAATACAGTCTAACTGTTCAATTAAAACAACAATTGAATATTAGTCCATCTAATATATTTATATATAATTAATGACGAAAAATAAAATGAGCGCGTATTGGCAAGTATCTAAACGAAAATTACAAATTTAATACTTGCCTCCCACTATTTTTCGGCGAGCCTCTAACCCCCTGTGGAGTACTCGGGAAACCTAGTTTCCTAGTGGGCTAGAATCCCGTTAAATAGCACACAACCTTGACTTTGGCCAACAAGCTGTATGAAACTTAATTAGGTAGATCTCTAAGATCAATTGGATCTCATCCAATTCCTAGATCCATAGGTGGACCTCCAAGTCCGAAACATATATCCAATATATGTAAATATATCCAATATATTTCCTAACATTTTTCCTCTGAATCAACTAAGCATTGGCTTTGGCTCAACAAACTTAATGATTCCAATTAAGCGTGACCCATTGACAGTGGGAAAGCTTCGTAATCGAAGTCGATGAACTAGAAGTGACCTTGACTTTGGCCAACAAGTCACAACCGCCCAAGACATACGATATAGAACAAAGCTTACGTGGTTCAAACACATCCGCGATGGACAAAGGTCTTGACTTTGGCCAACAAACCAATGACAATCTTAGATCTTGAGAGAGAACCACTCAATGGAAGGAAAAACGCTTAATATTATTTGAGGGTTTTTCGCGTAAATTGGTAACCAATTTATTATCTTTGATTAGGTCTCATCATACACCCTTAAGCATGCATTCTAAAATTATAATAAGGCGCGAATAAAATTAATAATGATATGCGGATGGATATATAACAAACTTTGTTCCTTGAACAAATCTCTCACTTTCCTCTCTCCCGCTAGCACTATTCTTACTTCTGCCCAATTACATAACACTAAAAGAAACCTCATTAACATTGAGGGGAATTGGTGAAAAGATAAATACAAAGAGAAAAGAGATACTAGGCTGGACACGCAGGTCCAATTTAATAAATTCTAATTTATTACAACAATTTCCAAAATTGCCCACACCCATCTAATATCCATCCGATATACATTATTCATACAATACATCCAAGTATTCACACAAAGTATGTTATTCAATCAATCTAATCCAATTAATTAATCTTTGAATTAATGATCATCCAATGTTCAAACAACGATTTGATTTGCTCGAGTCCGACTCGTTTAAGAATAAATACTCAAAATACGTATTCTTGAATTATATCGAACTATAATTTTAAATCCAATTTAAATTGTATCCAATACTAATTCATATTTAATTCCAAATTAAATAATTACAATAGTGCCTTTAAGGACTTGGATTCCAAATCCAATCCAATTGGGTCTCAAAGGCCCAATTAGCATCCAATATTATTCAATTAAAGTCCAATGGGCTTTCAATTGATTCTTTAGGCATGGACTTTGGCCATTATGGATCAAACCAAAAATGCCGAGGCCCAAGTTAGGAATCACCAGATGCCATAAAATCAATTTAGGCCCATTAGGCCCAATTAAATTATTAAAGGCCCAATGTCATATTTTTGGACTTTATGGAAATGGTTTAGGCCCAAATATGATCCAAGATCAAAATTTGGCCCAACCAAGTCCATTAGCCCAAATACAACAATTAAATTAATACATTATTCCAAATTACATATTAATCCAATTCAAGTGTAATTAACATAATTAATCAACTAATCTAATGTTTCCAAAACATCAACTTAATCCAATTAATCATGCCTAATCTTTCAATTTATGTCCAACACAAATTAAAGCACAATCAATTCATTCCAACATGCTAGGCTCACGGCATTGGCAAGGAATTTTTCATGCAATTTGATTTCAATCCAATTAAATCAACATATATCATACATATCATGCCAACAACACATCCAATTGTTAAATTTCAAAAAATTAACCATGAGCTTCCTAGGGTAATTCTCGGCCAAGCATGGATTTTGGGGATTTTTGATCTAATCAATTTATCACAAATCCAATGATATACAAATCCAATTCAACATCATATAAACTCAACCAACTCATCAATTTAGGCAAAATCAAGCTCCAAGCATAAAATCTCAAATTAAAGTTTATAAACCCTAGAATCCAAATCAAGCTTAGATCTCGCTCTGATACCATTGTTAGTGTTCCTAGAACATGCCAAGGATCTCTAAGGTGATTTGTGTGTGAATAAATCAAAAATAAGTTGCGGAAGACTTACATTGATCGGATGAGTTTCAAGACTTTTCTTTGTATTTCGGAAGCTCCAAGCTTTCTTTGTTGTTCCAAACTCAAGGGTGAGTTTCCTTATCACCTTCTTTTGACTCTTAATGTGCTAGCAAGTAGAATTTTTGCAACAAAAATTCCAAAAGAAAGAGCATGATAATCGGCCATGGAGGGAGAGAAGAGAGAGAGATGAGCGAATAGTAGTGTCTAACAAAACTAAACTTGTTTTCCAAAAACCACTTGCCTTTTATATTTTCCAAAAATAAAAGTTAAGTGTGTTGGAAAAATGCATTAAATGCATCCAACTACTTACATCAACAAATGACTAGTGATGTGAGTCAAGTTGATGTAAGTTAGTGGATCCCACCATTTTGAATTCAAAATTCAAGTTGGTCCACACAACACACTTTGGGCCCGGTTTCATTTAATCCGACTAAACAAATTTTCCGTCGCGACGTAATTAAATCCAATTTAATTAAATAATAATGCCTCGTAAAATTATTACGGAAGTCGCTTACAAATTAATTCCAAATTAATTCGTTCGCTTGAATTAAAATCCAATTTAATTCCGCATTGAAATCCAATTTCAATTAATATATCTAATATATTATTTTAGCCCAAATAAATAAATTAAATAGAAAAATCCAATTTAACTATTAAATTTATTTTTACCGATTAATTTCAAATTAATCGTGTTCTCTCTTCTAGTCGAATTAATCCCAAATTAATTATTGACGCAATTAATCCCAGATTAATTCTCTCTTTGATAATTAATCCTAAATTTATTTATTGCTGTAATTAATCCTAAATTAATTTTCTCTCTCTCATAATTAATCCCAGATTAATTCTCTGTTCGAGTCAAATCTCATCGGTGAATCTTTGGGAAGCGACCCAAGAGATCCATGGATATGTTGGCAGTAAATCCGGTTGTCGGACTATCCGAACATGTGCGTACCCCGTACCACGTTCTTACCGATTTACAAGATATGGTTGGCTTCTTGCAAAGCACCATACCTACCCAATTCTCCAGAAATATTCTTTAAAGGAGTATACAGTGTATTGCGTATTACGATCCAGTATCGGATGTCACATGCTAGGCCTGGGGCTGAAGTTGTGTCTGCCCCGTACAAAGCATATATCGGATCACTAGCAACTAGTCTCTTTATGATCGGAAAATCATGACATAGTCATACTTTCCTGATGGCTATAGCACTATAGAGTACCAGTTCTGTATCCCTGGGTGATCATCATCTCCATATGACTGAAGTGATACTTCCATCTTGATATCACACCCAATACACTACGATTCTCAGTATACCCAGAAGAGGCGTACACATAACCTGTTAAAGCCCCGGACGACTAAAACCAAAGTATACTGATTGTCGCAAGTATTAACGATGCAAGTCTCAGGTTAAGACCATATACACCTACCCTGATTCGGATTCCCACATACACATAGTCATACTACCAATGGGATTCCGAGGGGTCCATCCAGAGCAAAGCTGTTTCCGTACCATCGGTAAACAGAACCTCCTATTACACTTGAATGAGTATCCAATACCCAAATATATGAGAATTGTGTTGTTAACCTTCCATAACGCGCACAAGTGTAATACTAGCCTATTTCGCATTATCGATGTCCAGTCTCGATAATACTACGACTTGAGATATTTAATGATTAAACCTTACGTGGATTAATACTATCTCATATCTTATTAATCTGGTACTAATCATATGGAATTTTTTCATTTATATATCCAAGTAATCCAATTACAAATGATAAAAGAGCAATTTCATTTGTCACATAGTTAATTTGTACAAAGAACACCATGTCTTTTACAAATAGTGATGCTATGGGTCATAATTGTCCAACAACAAAAAGGTAAAGAAAACACAAAAATCGACAAGAGAGTTTAACATGGTTCGGCGGAGCAAGTCCTGCCTACGTCCACGGGCACAAAGTGGGGTGTTGTTTTTATTACCAAAGCGAGCTCGGCCGACCAGTTTTCAAACGTGGTCTAAGGAAATCTGAGCTGATTGTTCTCTTTGTATTATTTCTTACAAGTAATACTCAAATGAAAATTTTCCCAACCCACATATACAAATGAGACTACCCTCCCTTTATATACTAAGAGAAATACACATTGTTCCCATATCTTTACGACGTCAGCGCTGTAGGTTTCCGGTGATTTGACAAGCTCTCTGCCCCAACTGCCTCGCCGAAAGCTGAACCTGCCATCTGATTTCCTGTCAAACCACGCCGTAAAGTACACTGCTATACTTTATCATTAATGATGACAGCCTGTAATGGTCTCTTGTATGAAAATATATGTTTAAGGAGTAAAGTCAAAGTAGTCTTGTTCATAGGTCGGGCCTTAAGAGGTCGGTCGTTTGATCTGCCGATTTATAAGGGATGCTACCGACCTGGCCCGAAATGTCTGAGCTGTCCCTCATGATTCAGGAGGCGAAACATAACTGAATCGAGATTTCGGTCTAATATGGTCGATCTCGGCTCCGATGTTGTCGGCCTCTGAAGTTCGCGTCATGTTATGTCCTCGGGTCGGCCAGATCCGGGAAACTATGTCCGGACTCTCTGCCTGGACGAGGAGTAACCAATGCCCTCTGAACACTTGTCCTCCCAAAAGGAGAAAACTCATTTTCCCCTGCCGAACTATTCAGATGCCTTATCTCATAAATCACCATCAACAAGATCTATTGCCGACCTTCTTTCTTCTTGCGATCTCTTTCCTCTTTCCACTCTGACCAATTCCTCATGTTCCCTTTCTCTTCCATCCAGTCTTTCTTCCTTCATTTTCTCAAACCACTCTGTTGCTGAACTCTCCAACGACCCATGGCTTCCGTCTTCCGCCTTCTGCAATCGTCTCACTACGCAAGTTGTTTTTTTTCTTTCCCCACAGATGGCGCCAACTGTTAACGGGTGATTTTCGTCCCAGATGCAGTTTTGAGATAACCCTCCTGAGACAATCCTCCTTCAACCTTGAATTTTTTTGGTTATGGGAGACCAAAAGCAAACGTAAGGAAAGACAAAAATGACACAAAATCGACAAGGAGGGTTTAACGTGGTTCGACGGAGCAAGTCCAGCCTACGTCCACGGGCACAAAGTGGGGTGTTGCTTTTATTACCAAACCGAGCTCGGCCGACCTGTTTCAAGGAAGGTCTAAGGAAACCGAGCTGGTTGTTTTCTCGTTCAAGTGAAAAGTTTTTCCCAACCCTTACAAAAGATATCACCCTCCCATTATATACTAAGGAATATACGATAATGTTCCCATATCATTATGATGTCAACACTGCAGATTTCCAGTGATTTGACAAGCTCTCTGCATCAATTGCATCGTCGAAAGTAGAACCTACCCTCTGACGGCTTGTCACATCACTATGTTTTCTCCACTGCCACACGCAATATACTGTAGCCAACTTATAAAGTGCTCCCAAATAGTGGTACATGCCAGAGGAAAAGTCTAAACCATCCTTGATCATTTGTCGGTTGTCAAGAGATCGGCCAAATGATCTGTCGAACTACCCAAGCTACTACCGACCTGACCCAACACGTTCGAGCTCATTTCCACGACTTAAAAAGAAAGACACTGTTGAATCCGAGCTACCGGCCCAAAGTGGTCGGTCTCCAGAAATTGTACCAAGCTGTATGCTCTGGTCGGCCAAATCTGGGAGACTGGGCACGAACACCATCCCTGGCCGAGGAATAACCCAAACCTTCAGAACATTTGACCCTCAAAAAGGGAAAAATCTCATCTCTGCCCTTGCTGAACTGTTTAAACACTTTGTCTCAAAAAATCACCATCAACAAATTTTTCAATATCTTTTTGAAGTTTTAATTGATGATTTTATAGGAGAAAATGAAAGATTTTATTAAAAAATGAAAATATGTTTTAACTTAAACTAATTAATACCGGGATAGTAAAACTCTTAAATTATTTAGTAATTTTTAATAATTAGTGAATGACTTTTAGTGAATTTTGAGAGAGTTTAATTTTTTTTTCTATCATTAGTGATTCAATATTCTTTCCCACAATGATGATCCATCCACTGTGGATCAATAAGAACCTGTTCAAAGTGGCAAATCTTCAAGCCCCAATTCAACAAAGATTCCAACCTATAGCTAGATACTCTTGACTAATTTTCAACTTTCTCTAATGTAATTTCAACTATTAGCATCAGAGGGCTTGTCAATAGATATGTTTTTGCAGTGGTGGAGTCATTAAAAAGCGAGCAAGACAGTTCTTTCCGCTCTATCAAAAAATTTATTAAATATTTCATATAAATTAATAAAAAATCTAACTTATTAATGAGATAAAAAACCAAAATTTATCTCTCTAAATTAATGTTCTAGTTAAGCTTTTCTATATTTTTCTACCAAAAGTCTACATGTTACAGTTGCTCAATTGCCGTTGCAGTTTCTGAAATCTGAATGATTGATATATGGTGCCATTGACTATGTTAGTGGTGAGAGGCAAAGTTAACTTCCCCAACTTGAGGAGCCAATATCAGTTAATATGAAAATGAAGGATTGATGTGATGATATTGGAAGTTTGATGGACAAGGATCAATTTTACAAGGACATAATTATTTATAATTTATTTTAATTTGACTTTTAATTGCCTTCTCTAGACTTAATACATTTATAGACAATAATGGGAGCTTCAAGGATTTCCTGTGGGGTTTGAAAGCTTGTAGTCCTTTCTTTTAGTAGTAAAGCTTTTGAAAATGAACATAGTGCAGCACTAGCACTTTTAGTAATGCATCAAGATCTTAATTTCATTATTTGTTCAACAAATAATCTTCCTTACTTAATTTACTAAAGTTGATTTGATCATGATTTAAGAATGACGCTTGCTCTACTTGGGATTTTTCTTCAAGGTCCTTAAAAGGATCTAGTCAATTTTGAACACAAATATATATTAAAAAATTTAAGTGAAAATTTATTTACGCATATGACATATGTCTAATGAGAATAATATCTTGGTAATAGAGCATATTACCACATAGCCCAATCGAAAATATGCGGATGGTCATGGCTAACGAAGATGTTGGGTCATTGTAACATCGCATATGTTGTTCGGGAATTGTTGATGGTGATTTTCAGTCTCGAGGAACTGTGAAGTCCAAAGAGGGGTATAACGGGGTTTACACTTAACAGATAGTCTAAGGTCCTTATGAAGATAAGAGGTTAGACAAGGGCCCCGAGCTCGAGGTACAAAGGGACGCTTGATGGTAGAGCCATTCGAGGAGGATAGGTTGGGATGCCGACCCAACTTGGTGAGAAGATATCAGATCCGGTTGAACTTGAACCTCTGTGAAGGCCGACCCAAGATGATCCGTTATTACCGAGCCAAACTGAGAAAGAAGCAAGGAAGAGTTCGGCGTTAATCCTCTTGGCATACTGACCCGGGGACTGAGGTCGGGGTTGCAATATCTTCTACTTATATATGAATGACGTAAGCCCTATATGAGAGTTTGAGCCTCCAGAAGGCTGATATGACGGAAGTGGGTTAGTGACTTCTCTTCTGACACACAGAACAGCGTGGGAGTGGTTGAATTGCAGGCTGCCAAATGGGCAGAACATGTTACAAAGGATAAATTTGGGAATGGTGGTTTTTTTCTGACAGAGGGTGATTGAGTCAGAAGGCCAGAGCTACTGTTTGCAGAATAGTTAGGAAAAAGGAGCATGGGCGACAGTGACAGTCACATCACAGGTTGGTGTAATAGTGGGTTTAGAAGCCTATATAAGGGGGTTGAAAACTCAGATTTAAGGGTTAACATTTTTTATATTCCACAACTTGTAAAAGAACTCTAAAAATCTTAGTGATAGAAAGAGAAAACTGGTTGGTCTTGACCCGAGCTCGTAATAAAAATTTCCCTCTTTGATCCTGTGGATGTAGGTTTGAGCCACTCTCCGCCGAACCACGTTAAATAAATTTACTACTTTGGAGAGGTTTGTTCGATGAATAAATTTCCCGAATTACCCCTGAAACGAAAAACACAATCAATACATAGTGTTGGTACTTTTGATTATGGCCAACTTCAGTGCTCAGCAAAAGTTTTGTATTAGTAGTATGAGTCTGAAGTAGTTCACATGGAAGAAGATTTTGGAGGTGCGATCGCAGCCCCACAAAATCCTCAACAGGATTCTCATCATAATAACCAACAGATTTTTCTAGGAAAATATGCAGCCACTGGTTAAGCAACTACTGTATATATGGTTAAGTACTCACTAGCAGGTAGCAGCTGTAAAATATCACTTGAAGGTTTGGAATATTCCAGTACGTTTCCAACCACTAAATGCTAGCTAGCAAGTCAAAGAGAATATACAGGATTCGTTTTAAAATATCAACATATATTGCAGAAATATTTATTAAAAAGATCTTGAAGGAAAATAGCCCAGATTTTGAATAAAATTGCCATTTTAAAATTTCCAACTTCCACAGATTGCTGTGAAATTTTTTTCATCTCCGCTTGCATCTCCTTCCCAGGGCTTAATTTGTTATCAGTTTCATACTGTGAACTTAGAACTAATGTTTATGCACTCCCAAGACAGAGCTCGATCATCGCAGAAGAGATGTACGTATACTTTATGTGCTTGAGTGTTGCCTTAGGTCGGTACAGGCCGACTTTTCGGCCGGGCTCGCAAGTCCGCTTTCCCGATACCTATGGGCATAAAACTCGATAATTGATATATCTACCTACAACAACATAATAACATGTTAGGAAAGTTATTAAACATCCATGACCATAATATAAAATAAGTGGCATAAAAAAATTAACATGTACCCATACAATGATTCAAGGAAATAAGAATTTACATAAGATAATCGAGTATGAAAACCGAATATTTTATTAATTATATTGAAATTCATGAACCTAATTCTACTGAAAAACTAATTTAAAAGTTGAGGATCATAGAAACCTTATATTTTAAATTCATTTACATTTTTTCAATCCGAGATATTTTCCCTGAGAAAATGGAAACGAAATTTTACAAACACTTACCTTAGCAGAGTTTCAACCTCATGTTTCTTGTACCGTCCAAGAAGTCATGCTTGTACTTGAGTACCCACAAACTGGCGGCCTATAAGTTAATTTGTGGAATCCAGCTTGAATGAAGTTCGAACTGCTGTTTAATGTATTAAATTTAAGAAAAATTAATACTTATTACTATAAAGAAATTAAAAGATATTTCTTTTATAGACGGAGACGTATTTTAAAAATTCATTTAGCGGTTTCGAAAACTCAGGACCGCTGCTGGTGTAGATGCATGTAGTTTCACTGCATTAGCACGTAAGAGATGATGCATTAACAGTCTCTCAAGTCTCCAGCCTCCATACAAACTCAAGTGCAGATTTAAGAACCGAACATTAAGTCAAATATTAGGAAAAAGTCTTTTACACCAATTGCGTGTCCAATTTTTACCTACTGTTAAATACAGAGAATAGTAGTTGCATGGGACATGCAAAATAGAAAATTGTAGACCTCAACCAATAAAAAGAAATGATAAAATTAAATAGGGATAAAATGAATATTAAAATTATGTCGTTTTAATATAATTAAAATAAATAAATAAATAAAAAATCAAAATTATGTTGTTTTCTTGGTTATTAAAGTCACGGAAAATTACCACCAAAACTTCTTCATTTTAATGATAAATAAAAATAAAAACAATCAAAATGATATAATTTAAATAGTGATTTTATCTTTATTTTATTCTCATTTATTCTTCATATCATTGATATAAAAGAATATACTGATCACACACTCTTCAGTCACTAAAGGTTTCTCCAAGGAAGCATAATCATGTCACTTGTTGGAAATTAATAAGCTCCATTACTGGCTCTTAAACTCTATAAATACCCAATATATGTGACAACTGAGTTCAAGCAAACCTAGAAATCTCTTCCTTGATCTGTCTGATAATTAGCTAATTAAAAATATTCTCTGAGCCTTCTTCATCCATGGCCACTACTAATAACCACCTCATTTTCAATGCTGCCTTTCTTCTTGCATTGATTTTTTCACATGGAATCATCTCCACTGAGCAAAGGCTTCTGAAGAAATGCTCGCGCCGCAACATTTTAGAAGATGCAGAAAATTATTATGAACCTATCACTGCTGGAAAAATCCCTAGTGTTGAAAGTGTTTTAGCAGAGGATGCTTTCAGTCCACTGACACCGGGTCACAGTCACAGTCCCCCGGCCGGTGTTCCCAGAGCTTCAGCGGAGAGCGATGACTTCCGTCCCACGACACCTGGCCACAGTCCCGGTGCTGGTCACTCTACTGGACCCAGCAGCGTTGGTCCAAACTAAAATATCATATTAGTTTTAGAGTAATACTACTATGCTCGAAGCACACGCCCGGTTTCATTTTCGAATAGACAAAAAATTTATTAATATGTAAAACTTTTGCATATTCGGGAGTGAAATCAGGTGTGTGCATCGGATAAAGTAGCATTTTATAATTTCTTAATTATATCCCTCTATATCTATCTATCATGAAATAATATTAAAACTTGTTTGGAATTGATTAAAATCATATTAAAAATATTTTCTCAATGTTATAATTATTTGAAACCTTAAGTAGCAGTCCTAAACTGATCCTTAATACTAGCAAACATTTGGTAATGGTACTGTAAGTGTTTATCACACTGTCTATTCTAGGGTTTCTTTTATATATATTTTCCTTCCTGTATTTTGTTATCATTTCATATCATGAATAAAGTTGATTTGTCTATTGTTCAGTTCATTAATGCTAATGCAATCTAAGTTTTTCTTGTAATTAATTGATTAATTCTATATACTTATGTATAATTTAATTTCTCTAGCAATTTTGTAGTGTATATTTAATAACTTGATACATATCTATGATTCTCAAAGAAAGTGATTTGTTTTTAAGATTACCGAATTGCATTTATAGGAATAACTTGGCGAATGGTATATCAAAAGTCGTATCGAACTCAAATAAAACACTTAAATTTTTTATAAGAGAACTTAAGACTTAAGTCCCAGTTAGAAAGACTACCATATAAAATCCGACTCCATTAATTATGAATTTATTATTATTATTTTTTTTGGAATCGTTGGAAATTTCGCCGCCAAACCACTATTTTCGGGCTTAAGCGGAATAGGTAAAACCCCCGACTGTCCTAGATATCAGAAACGCACTTCCTATATTCGAACTCAGGACCTCAAGATCGGATCCTAAACCTTACACCACCAAAACACGCCACTTGTGTACTACGAATTTATTATCATCGATAAGAAAAACGACTTCACACTCAAATCTAATGATATAATATGTTTTAAATACTATATATTTATACTTTGGCGCAACAAAAAGAGTAACTTTCCCTTAGACTTTGGTTCCAATTTTCCTGTGATCCTCAGGATTTTTCACTTCCACAGTTCCACTTTAAGTTGCAATGATTTCAGTCCACGAATCTTTCCAGTCACACCAGAAATATTAAATAAGAATTGATATTGATAAATAGAAATTTTCGGTCAAATATTAAGACTATTTGATCCATGATTAAATTAAACAAAGAGAAAAACTATTTGATCCATGATTAAATTAAACAAAGAGAAAAAAACAAAATCCTTATAATTCTTTCACAACAAAAGTATTGAAAAAAAGTTCCAATTCATATATACTCCATTAATTAACTTTCGGTCTATCATCAGAATAATTCTTTAATATAACAGAGATATATGTGGGGTGATATTACTCATTAATATAAACACATAATATATTTAGGTGCCCTAAATAAAAATATCATTTATTTAATAATTAATATTTTAACACGTATGCAAATAATTAGAAACCAAAGAATATCCAAATTGCTTTTAATTTACACCGTGAAAACAACTGTATTGCCGTATTTCTTGGAATAGCATTGACTTGAAATGGTACTAAGCTACAATAACATGTATATGTATAAATAAATAAAAAGTTTCTCAAGAAAATTATTCAGCCGCAATTTCCAACATTTAGAATCAAAAAGGACATGATATAAATGTTGAGGCTATGCTCGTTATCATCCAAAGTGCTCTTTCCCCAAGCAAAAAAAAAAAGACATCATCAGAGAATAAACAAAATTCTGTAATAGAATAAACAAAATTCTGTAATTAACACACAGGAGGAATTAATGAAGATATATTTGGGACTTTCATGATCACAAACTAGAGCTCAAGTATATGGCACTTCAATTGCTCAAGGACATAGAATTTCTAATTAAATTGCTTTTAATATTTAATGCATACTCCATAAAATAGGTTTTGAATTTGATTTCTCAAGATGACATGAGTGAATGAAAAACTTATGTAATTATTAACATTCAGATTTGATTCTATCCACTTTCGGGTAGGAATGGCTGCGGGTATGGTTTGGTGCGAGTTTTCCATTACCAAACCCGCACCCGCATATGTAAATAAATTACCAAATTCGCATCACTATGGGTTTTAATTTTCATTACCAAACCTGCATTGGTACCCAACAGATTTTTTGCAGGATTTTTTAAAATATGGAATTTCCTTGTGCTCTTAATAATATAATTTTTTGATTAAACATTGATACTTTTTCATAACATATAAGAAAATAATGACAGTTAATAAATTAGGAAATATAAATAAAAGTTTAAAATGTTAATAACATACTTAAAATAAAAATATACTACATAAAATGTAATATCTTACTACAGTTTACAAATTAATGAAGATATATTTGGAAGTTGCATGATCACAATCTAGAGCTCAAGTATATGGCACTTCAATTGCTCAAGGACATATAATTTATTATAATAAATTGCTTTTAATATTAAATGTGCCGATTATATGCGTACTCCATAAAATAGGTATTGAATTCGATTTCTCAAGTTCGCATGAGTGAATGAAGAACTTACGTAATTATTAGTATTTGAGCTTGATTCTATCCACTTTTCGGCCTTTGTTCTCATCTCATTTGGAACATAGTTAATGATGATCATGGTTATGTCAAATCCTTACTATTCGATATATTTCAAAACCCGATCTCGTAGATTTGATATCTCTAAGATATTGACTACTTTGGTACATCTTTAAATTTTATTGGAGCATCTTTAACTTTTACTATCAAAGCTATTGGATCCCTTCTCGAAGTACATGTGATTTCATACGTTATTAGCTTAAGATCGTCTAACATTTATTCAAAGGATGCAGCTAATCAAATAATGATATACTAATGAACCATGAGTACAAGTCAACATGTGAACTCAGGTAAGATGTAAGTCGTGTATGATATTTCGTTCTACTAATGAAAACATATATTGTTTGTGTTCTTATGATATGAGACTCATCATTCATTCTATTAACATCAAATGTCAATCTAGTTGACACACAGTAATATTTGCCGAGTGATATATTATTGTCAAGTACAATAATCACATTTTACCAAGAATTTAATTTGAGACTTATTCATATAAATATCACTAACTCTTATATCACAAACATCTTTTGGAATAACGATATGTTAGGGTTGGTGCTCTGAGCGCCAATCCGCATCGTATTTATGTCTGATTCATGAATACGAGCAATACTTTTTTTTCATAATATTACTAATTTAAATGGTAGCACCTATTGTCTTTTATATACGTATTCGATCTAATTTCGATTAGATTGATTAGATTGAAACTAAATCTGTTTAGTGATATGTATATATATTAGACAAAGACCTCATGATTTACAACGTAGTGCGCAGTTACAACATAGCTTGTAATTGACATTGGGAAGTGTCATTATAAGTTGTATATCCTTAAATTAAGTTCCTGGTCAAGATTTACTGACATGGGTCGGTTAGTAAAATCTGTCATAAGACCAGTACATGTTGTATATCGGACTTGGTCCGATGGTTTATCCCAATGAACCATGAGTCTTGTGAAACTCGTATAGACGTGTAAGTGTTTATTTGATAAACACTTAACGACTCACCGAAGATTTCCTAATAGATGGTACACCAACGTCAATAGGAATCTTCTCGGGTTGAGTAGTATAGTGATTCTTTGACTTGAGATGCCACTGTGGATATATGAGTTATCTTCCACATTTAGATGACAGTCACGTCACCGATCTAATTAGATCAGACCTCCGTCTGTTCGTTGGGTGTGGACTCATGCTCATGATATCTTGTGAGTATCAAGAAAGGATCCGTCAGTTCTGTGTACAGAGCATATGTAGTCCATATGTGATTAACAATCTGTTAAATCTATGGCCATAGTATACTTCGGAAGTGAGTTCCAAATTTTATTTAGAGATTGCTAATAGATATGTCGACGAGATTATTCTTATAGAGATTTGACGTTTATATCTATATCTCTGGGATAATCCGGATACCTGTGACAGAGGGATTATACGTATGCAATGACCTCGACCTGTATGATTCAGTGAGTTTATATGTGGTCGTCATAATTTACGGGTGGGTGAATTATGGACATGAAATTTGATTTCGTGATAGATATGTCTGAATCTATAGAGTCTCACTAATGAAATATACTCGTAGAGCACTAGAGCAACTGTTATGAATAATACTGATTATTTATAACTCGTTTATTGGTTAAATGAAAAATACATGCAATCGGGACCTAACGGTCATTTCCGAATTAATGTGTATTTGTATTTAATACTTGATTTTATTAAATACACATTAATAAAATATCAATTTGTGATATTTGACATATATCATTAATATATGTATTTGAGATATTTAATGTAAATATAATACATATATTTAAGATATTTGTATTTAATTATTTAATTATATAAATATTATATGATTAATATAATTAAATTAAAAAATATCTTATGACATGAT
This sequence comes from Zanthoxylum bungeanum, assembly GCA_019454045.1. Classification (NCBI taxonomy): domain Eukaryota; kingdom Viridiplantae; phylum Streptophyta; class Magnoliopsida; order Sapindales; family Rutaceae; genus Zanthoxylum; species Zanthoxylum bungeanum. Next base: position 7,574 of record SKCR01000351.1, on the reverse strand, counting down.
TATGCTTTATTAAAGTTAGAAAATGGCATGAAACCATTGGAACACATTTTGTTTGCTTTATTAAAGTTAAAGTGTTAACTTTAATTTTACAAAATGTGTGCCAATTATTTTTGAACAAAATAAAAATAATTGTTATTTAATTTTGTTAAGAAAAAGTTCAGCCATGAGAGAAAATTGATTCAAAAATTATTTTGTTTCACTTTTTCATAATAACACAAGTTTAACAAATTTTTACAAAGTGAGTTGAGAGAAAATTGAAGAAAGAAAGGAAAATCAAAGCCAAAAATTTGGAATTTTTGTAAGTTTCTTATACTTTCTTCTATATAGAAAATGTTTATATTATTCTTAACTTCAAATTATGTTGTTAAGTTTGTTTCTCTACTCTTTGAATTTGTATTTAAATTTGTTGGAAGCTTGTTTGAGGATGTTATGCATGTATGATTAATTTATATGCTTATTAGTGTAATTGAGCTTAATAAATTAATTAGAAATTAAGTTACAATTCTAGAGTTGATTAGCCATTCATAATTAACCTAGAATTGTTCTTGATTAATTTTATGATGGTGAGACTTAATTGGTGTGGTAATTGATTGATTAAAGTGTTGAATTTATTCAATTTAATTAAAATTGTGAAATTGGAGTAATTTATGAATTAGGGTTCTTAATGTTGGGGTTTTAAGGGGAAATATCGGTAACGCAGCGAAATCGCGGAAAATCAAAATTTTCCGATTTCAAAAATTTTTCTCGGATCAATTAAATAAACTTATTTATTTGATTATCCAATTATCAAATTCTGAAAAATTATACAAGAAATCATATTTCTTGGTAATTACCGAATTACCCCAAAACTTTGTAAATTGATCATTTTAGTCCAAAAGTTGTCAAATACAATTTTGGATGATTCTAAATCATTTCTAAAATATTTTTCAACACATCTAATGCATCAAAATCAGATTTCACACAAATCCCCAATTTTTGAGCTAATGCCGTGAGCTACCCAAAATTTTCAATTAATTGTAATTTGGTCCATTTAGTTCAAAACATGCCAAGATCAAATTCAATCAACCTAAAATTTTACATGCATCATATTCATACCATAATACATCACATATATGAAAATCCCCAAATTTGGAGTGGGTTATGAACCCTAATTTTTCAATTTCATCAAATTGTCCAATTTTACCAAATTTACAAAATCCAACACTTTAATCCATTCAATACTTCACCAATCTAGCCTCACCACTTTGAAACAACTCTAGAACAATTCTAGGTCACCAAGGAGTGGCTTACCAACTCTAGAATGACAACTTGATTTTCAAAGAATCAAAAGTAAGCCTTAAAATAAGTTTAAGCTCACTTACATGCATCAATCTTTCACACAAGTTCTCAACCAAATAAAACACAAACTATAAGAAGAGAGATAACATCAAAGCATAAAAAATTGAAGCTAAGTATGTTAGAAACATTTTTCATGTTGGAGGAATTGAAAGAAAACTTACAAATGCTTAAGGTTTCCAAGATTTTCTTCTTTTCTCCAAACCTTTTTCTCTCAACCACTTTTGTGTTCTATTTTTGTGTATATGAACTTGTTAAACCCTAAAATGAAATGAAACAATATATACTTCACCAAAATTAGCCCCAGGCCGAAATTGTGAAGAAAAGAAAAGAAAAATATCTAGATATTTTTATTTTGTTTCATTTAATTACAACTTGTCAACTTGTTTTCTAAATCATTACACTTTAATGAATTATTCAACTAAGTCAACAATTGCAACTTAAAAAATATAACAATTATATTTAATTTAGGGTGATGGCCAAAATTGATAAAAAATAAAGAAAAAAATATTTCAATTTTAACAATTTAAAATAAATATCCAAGGAAGTCAAATCCAATTTGACTACCATTTTATTTACTTTAAAGTCAACAATAAACACTTATAATCATTTCCTAACTTTATCATTTGGTGAGATATTTATATTTTAATTATATTAATCATTTAACAATTAAATAATTAAATAATTAATTAAATACAAATATCTCAAATATATGTATTATATTTACTTTAAATATCTCAAATACATATATTAATGATATATGTCAAATACATTTATTTGACAATTTATTAATGTGTATTTAATAATATCATATATTAAATACAAATACACATTAATTAGGAAATGACGGTTCGGCCCGTTTGCATGTATTTTCCGTTTAACGTTTAAACGATTTATAAATAATCACCATTATTCATAAAAGTTGCCCTAGTGCTCTACGCGTATATTTCATTAGTGAGACTCTCTAGATTCAGGTATATCCGTCACAAAATCTAATTTCGTGTCCATAATTTACCCACCAGTAAATTATGATGACCACAGATAAACTAGCTGAATCATATAGGTCGAGGTCATTGCATACGTATAATCCCTCCGTCACAGGTATCCGGATAACACCAGAGATATAGATGTAAACGTCAAATCTCTATAGGTATTATCCCTTCGACGTATCAATTAGAAATCTCTAAATAACATTCAAAACTTACTTCTGAAGTATACTGTGGCCACAGATTTAACAGACTGCTAATCATATATGGACTACATATGCTCTGTACACAGAACTGACGGATCCTATCTTGATAAACACAGGATATCCTGAGGATCGGTCCACACCCAACGAACAGGCAGAGGTATGATCTAAATAGATCGGTGACATGACTGTCATCTAAGTGTGGAGGATGTCTCATACATCCACAGTGGTATCTCAAGTCGAATGACCACTATGCTACTCAACCCGAGAAGATTCTTATTGACGTCGGTGTACCATCCATTAAGAATCTTCAGTGAGTCGTTCAGTGTTTATCTATTATAAACACATACACGTCTATACGAGTCTCCCTAGACTCATGGTTCATTGGGATAAACCATCGGACCAAGTCTCGATATACGATATGTACTAGTCTCAACAGATTTGACTAACCGACCCGTGTTAGTGAATCTTGACCAAGAACTATATCTGATAATATACATTTAGCAGTGACACTTCCCAATGTCAATTACAAACTAGCTTTGTAACTGTGTACTGCATTATATATTATCGAGCCTTTGTCTAATATATACATATCACTAAACAACATTTAGTTTCAATCTAATCGTAATCAGATCGAATACGTATATAAAAACAAGAGGTGCAACCATAAATAAGTAATATTATGGAAAATTGGATGTTCGTATTCATGAATCAGACATAAATACGGTCCGGATTGGCGCTCTGAGCACCAACCCCAACACTTAACCCATTCCAATTTTGGGGCTTTTCATATATATAATTTAATTTAATTTATATTTGATGTATATTAAATTTGGGATTGATTGGATTTGATCTTGATGTGTTTTGAACAAATTGGGTCAAATTACAATTAATAAAAGTTCAGGGGCTGTTTCAGAAATTCTGGAAAATTTCTGGATTTTTGTTGCAAATTGTAATTTCATGTATTTTACATGAATAAATTATTTTGGGATTTATTTGGAATCAATTAAATATATATTTGACAATTTAAGGACCAAAATGATTAATTTACAAAGTGTATGGGTCTCATTGTAATTGATGATAAATCTGATTTTTCAGATAAAAATTCAGTTTTTATTTATTGAGTAATTAGAATAAATTTATTTATTTTAATTTTCCAAGAAAATTATTTATCAGAAATTATTTCGGAGTGAAAATACACGAAAACGGCGTTACCGGGTAACGGCTGCCCAAACAGTGAACTGGGCACTGTTCGGGCAGCCCACGAACTGTCCAAATATTTTTGGGACTGACCTGTGCAGTCCCCATGTACATTGGTTGGTCGGTTCGGCCGTAACGCATTTTATGCTATTTTGCGAAAAAATGTTTTCGCAAAAGTTTCGCGGTGTTTCTATATTATTTATGTCATTATATGATATCGAATAAATAAGTTAAGGTGAAATATGAATGAATTATTAATATTTGATATTGAATAATTTATTCGTAAGTTTAAAAATTTTAAACTACGATTTCGCCCGAACATCGCTTCTTCCGTTGCGCATCCCTGATTTGACCTCAACACGATATTCATCTGACATAATATTTGGGACACACACATAAATATGGATGTAATGATGTGTAAAAAATAAATGTATTTTATTAAATAAATAATAAATTATATTACAAATTATTGTTGAGGTTTTGGGCAATTGGGCGCAGCGGAAGTGCGGGTTCAGGCGAAATCGTATTTTAAATTTTTTTCAAAATACCGAATAAATTATTCAATATCTAATATGAATAATTTATTCATATTTCACCTAAACCTATTTATTCAATATCAAATATTGACATAAACATGATTGAAAACTCGTGAAACTTTTACGAAAACTGTTTTTCGGTAAAATTGCCTAAAACGCGTTTTTGACCGAACGGACTACCCGACACTTATGGAAACTACCCAGGTCAGCTCCAATAGTATCAGGGCAGTTTATGGGCTGCCCGAATATTGACAGACTCACTGTTTGGACAGTCGTCACCCGGTTGGCTCAAAATCCATCCGGTAACGCCGTTTTTGGCCGTTTTCACTTATTTCAAGTCGGAAACACTTTGCAGAAATTGTGCCAACTCCCAAAAAACACCCATAACATTCATAAGAAATTATTTTCATAAAAAAAAACGTCAGATATTCCAGATCTGATCTGGGCAGAAAAATAGTCCATTTACATGCTTTAAATCCAATTTTTTACAAGACTAAATCAATTAATCTTAACACCAATCCAAAGTCACCACAAAAGAAGATCTCTAGAACAATTCTAGGCATAATAAGAGTGGTTATCACACTCTAGAATGGCAACAAAATTTTCCAACAACAATTGATCAAATTGGATAAAGATTACACTAATTTCATCCAATTTCAACTTCACACATGCATCAACTTCCTTCTCCATCATCTACAACCAAAAGCCTCAATTTAACAAGTAAAGAAAAAACCCTAGAACTATTCTAGGAATCACAAGAACAAGAAACTAAGTTTTTAAGCTCAATAGTATTAAGAATTACCTTTAATTCTTTTTTCCTAAGCTTTGTTTTCTTGTTTTTCTTCACTTTAAGCTTGATCCAACAAGCAAAATTAGAAAACCCATTTCTTGAAGGCTCACGGCAGTTGCAGCAAATGGAGAAGATGATAAAAAAAAATTTCTCTCTCTCCTTTTATACAAAAATCGAAATTGACAAGTGGAGGGGCAAAATTGTCCTTTTACAAAATCAATCAAATCAAGTTTAATTAATAAAAGCTAACTTTATTGTAACAAATCATATTTTTTTTTATTTGAACACATATAAAGCTTACTTTAATCATGCCAAGTCATCAAATAATAATTAGACAAGTGTCATAACATTTATGAAAAGATTAATTAATTAATTAATGAAATATTTAACAATTAAATATTCAAATAATCAATAAATGTAATTATTATTATATATATGTATTTTATTTACAATAAATAACAAATACATATATTTATGGCATGTGTCAAAAACTCGTTTGACGAATAATTAATGTGTATCTAATCGTATTATGTATCAAATACAAATACACAATAATTATTAGCGGAAAAAATCCCCTAGTTGCATGTGTTGTCGTTTAACAATTAAACGATCCGAATTAATTAATTTAATCCGGTGAAGTATTATGAATAATCCGTATTATTCATATCGCGTTGCCCAAGTGCTCAACGAGTACACTTCATATTATGGGACTCTCTAAGTTTAAGTTTATCCGTCAAGAAATCCAATTTCGTGTCCATAATCCACTCACTCATGGATTATGACGACCCCAGTTAATCTCGCTAAACTATGCAAGTCGAGGTCACTACATATGTATAATCCTTCCGTCACAGGCCATTCGTATTATACATGGGATATAGATCAGAACGTCAAATCCGTTCGGTATAATACAATCGACTTTCAATTTACGATCTCTAAATAACACTCGGAACTGATTTCCAACGTTATACCACGGCCATGGATTTACTAGATCGTAAACACATGAGGATGCCTATACCCTGTACACAAGACTGACAGATCCTATCTTGATACGCACAGGATATCATGAGCATCAGTCCACACCCAACGAACAGGTGGAGGTCTGATCATGGCTAGATCGTTGACGTGACTGCCATCAAAGTGTGGAGGATAGCTCATATATCCACAGTGGTATCTCAAGTCGAAGGACCACTATGCTCGCTCAACTCGAGAAGGTTCTGATTGACGTTGGTGTACCATCTATTAGGAAACTTTCAGTGAGTCGTTCAGTGTCTTATCAAATAAACACATATATGTCTATACGAGTCTCCCGAGACTCATGATTCACTGAGATAAACCATCGGACCAAGTCACGATATACGACATGTACTGGTCTCAGCGAATTTTACTAACCGACCTGTGTTAGTAAATCTTGATCAGGAACTTTATTTAAGGATAAACAACTAATAGTGCGCTTCCCAATGTCAATTACAAACTACGTTGTAACTGCACACTATACTGTAAATCCTAGGGTCTTTGTCTAATATACATGTATCACTAAACCAGATTTAGTTTCGATCTAATCGTAATCAGATTAGATCGAATAAGTGTATAAAAGAAAATGATGCTACCAGTAAAATTAGTAATATTATGGAAAATTGAACCGCTCGTATTAATGAATCGGACATAAATACGATCCAGATTGGCACTCGGAGCACAAATCCTAACAATTATTGCGCCTTAAATCATGACATCTATAATAAATTTTAGGGCATACACTTTAACAAACTCCCTATTACACTAAAGCCAATGTTATGATACCCAATGCCCATCTTCTCAAGATGACGTTCCATTTATTTTTGGTTCATTGGCTTCGTGAGTAGATCAGCTACATTATCATTCGAAGGTATTTTCTGAACGATAATCTGTCAATCTCCAACATATTTTGAGTCTATGATACTTTTGTTGAACGTGTTTGGACTTCTGATACGATCTAGGTTCCTTGGCTTATGCTATAGCCCCATTATTGTCACAGTATAAAGAGATTGCACCTTCAATGGTTGGAACCACACCTAGTTTTGTAATGAACTTCTTCATCCAAATCGTTTCCTTTGATGTTTCTGAAGCCCTATGTATTTTGCTTTAGTGGTGGAGTCTGCAATAGTGGATGACTTGACGCTTTTCCAATTGACTAGTCCTCTATTGCATAAGAAAATGAATACAGAGGTCGACTTATAATCATCAGTATCTGTCAGAGAGTTTGAGTTTGTAAACCCTTCTACTTTCAGTTTTGGTGATCTGTAAGTCAATATCATATCCTTAGTCTTTCTTAAGTACTTGGGGATTGCCTTAACTGTTATCCAATGATTTTCTCCTGGATCAAATTGAAACATGCATGTTACACTAATAACAAATGCAATATCCGATCTTGTACATAGCATGACATACATGAGATTATCTATGGCCGATACATATAGTATTTGACTCATACGTGTTATTTCTTGAGATGTCTTGGGACTCATCAATCTAGATAAATGAATTCCATGCC
>SKCR01000350.1:0-29320 GCA_019454045.1 Zanthoxylum bungeanum | reverse complement strand
CCAAACCTAAATGAGACATTGTCCCCAATGCCTTAAAAAGTAGAAGAAGAGTTCAGAAACAGTACCTGGTTAGTTGAAATTCTACATCTAAAATGAAAATTAAAGGTTAAGATCCAGATTTATCCGACACTTCTTACCACGATCATTATCATACCAGTTAATCTTGGAAAGGATAGGGTCAATTTGTGGTTCAAAGGCTAAAATTTGATCAATTAAATCCGGGACAGTTCTGGCAGTAAAGAGGAGTTCTTTTATAGGCTTTGACATGAACCCATTTCTCCGGGCATCATCAAGAAATACACAAAGAAAATCATAAAATCCATCAGCATTAAACAGTCCAAGCGGTTTTTGGTGTATGTTCAAGTTCGCCCAAGATAGCACTGTAAGAATTTCCTCCATCGTGTCCAATGGCAAAGCAATAAAAGCATCAACACGGTTAATTATTTCCACCAGTCATTCAGACATACCTGGCACGATCACTTCTTCTCCGTTTGATGGTCCTATAAGATTCGCCTCCGCCAAAGATTTTGGGATGATTCCCAAGACTTGACAGCCTCCTTCTTGTACGGCCCTTGAAACGATTCCCATTAGTCCAAGATTTCCACCGCCATATACTAAGTGCATATTCCTTTCAGCTATGACTCGACCCAATTCCTGTGCTTCCGCTATGAATTCTGGTTTAGAACCAACACTAGTGCCGCAAAACACACTGATGTTTACAACTCGTCTTCTTGAAGTAGGTTCCATTTTTATTTATCAACTTTGGATGTCTTCAAGAGTGCAATGATGAGTTGAATTTATAACATCTGAAAAAAAGTGAGTAATAATAGCACTAGTACCTGCCAAATGACAATTATTAGTTAAATAGTAAAATATATCGTGAAAGTCAAAAAGGTCTGGATCCTGTCGGAGAAAAGTAAAGAAAATAACAAAACAAATCACAATTATTAGATAAAAGACAAAGAAAATAATATTTACAGAAAGTAACAGCTTAAATGACGTCTATGCGTCAGGGACAAGCATCCCATCCAATTTTCTTATAAATTGGCAAATATGGTCTTTTAGAGTCAGATTCCCGAGACTGTACTGTTGTCTTTCTTTTCGGAATTGTGTATATAACATGTGAATAGCATGATGCACATATCCACTGGAATGCGTCTCAAGAGTCTTAGATATGTCATCCAAAGACTCTTTACTCAAGCCATCCCTAATGAATTTAATTTTATCTTCACAGTTATCAGATACAATTCCTAAAGAACCACAACCATTATTACATGTCATGCTAGCACATTTATAGCAAACACCCATTCTTTTAGCTCTTCTCTTTTTAGCATAGGTGTTTTTTCCTAAACTAGGCAGATATGAAATAAAAGTGTCAGATGACTCACCTGCCAATCGGACCCGTGCTTCAATAATCCAACGAATATCATTTGGAATGCCTTTGATCATCAGTAGTCTCATCCGTTCCAAGCGAGCTTTATAGACTTTCATCAGAGAGTTTCGAGGGAGAGAAGGAAATTACTTGTGAAGATTTGCAAAACTTCTTCCATCGTGAAATGACTTTACCTGCAAAAATTAAACAAACAAAAATCAAACACAACAAATCACAATATATACACAAATTGCATGGGTTGCCCCCTGCTAGTGCTAAGTTTAAAGTCTTCAGCTAGACATGACTGCCCGAACGTTAGGCTGGATCTGAAAGTGTGACACTTTCTTTTTGTCGATCAGATGATTCTCCCCAGTAGTGCTTGACACGCTTGTTTTTAACTTTGAATATTTTGTTGGAGTTGGGATCATGTAACTCAACGGCTTTATCTGGAAAAAATTTGGTGATTAAGAATGGACATGACCACCGTGATTTTGGCTTCCATGGGAAGAGTTTCAACCTCGATTTGTTTAATAGTACCCTCTGCCTTGGTTCTAGTTGTATGCGCAATAATTTTTCATCATGTCTCTTCTTGGCCTTTTCTTTGTACAATTTGGCATTCTCAAAGGGCTGTATGTGAAATTCCTCCAACTCATTGAACTAGTGTAAATGTTTCTCTTTTATTGCTTGTAATGCAATAATAGGCTTCTTCAGTGTGCAATACACTTTATCTTCAGGCTCCACAGACTGTTGACTTGCTTTAAGTTTGTCAGTAGAACTTTGCATTGGATTATAGTTCTGGATGGTACTTTGTATCAAATCAACTCTGAAACATTCCTCCTTCTTTTCGTCATCCGAGAAATTCATGGCTTTGAAAACATTGAATGTTACTTCTTGGTCCTATACCCTCATGGTTAGTTCTCATTTTTGTACATCAATAATGGTTCGTCCTATAGACAAGAATGGTCTCCCGAGGATGATCGGCACGTCTTCGTCTTCCTCCATATCAGGGACAAAAAAATATGCTGGGAAAATAAATTTGTCAACCTTGACCAGCACATCCTCAACTACACCTCTCGGAAATACGAGTGTTCTATCAGCAAGTTGCAAATAGACTGAGGTGGGCATTGTTTCTCCAATCTGCAATTTCTAGAAAATAGAAAAAGGGATTAAGTTAACCATTTGCACCTAGATCACACAAAGCCATTGTTGGGTTTCTAATTAGTCCCGGTGATCGATTTCAAGCAAGAAATATGTACGAATACAATAATGAAATATGGCGGAAAATACTTACATTGATCGAATTTGCGACGCGAGGAATACAAGCCCTTTGATGCTCCCTTGAAGCTCTCGGCTTTCTCCCTTGTGTGCTCCTTGTGATTTTTGGTCATGTCCTCCATTGATGCTCCAAGCTCTAAGCTTTGCAAATGGTGATTCCATGCTCACAAGTTGGTTTCCCTATCACCTTAGGATGACCCTTCATGTGCTAGCATTGGAAAATTTGCCACAAATCTTCCATCTTACTTCTTGTAATTCTCGGCCTTGCCAAGAAAAATTGGGAGATAAGCATTTTGGCCCTTGGCCGAAAATGGGAGGAGAAGGGAGAGAGAAGAATGTCTTGGTTATTTGGTTTCCAAAACCTAATAAAACATATACCAAAAATTAGTCAAAAGCTTTTCCAAAAAGCTTAGAAAAATTTGGAGGCAAAAATGCAATAAATGCATTCCAAAAACTCACATCACTCATGAATAGTGACTGGTTGTCATTCACCCAAAGTGACAAGACATCTATCACTTGAATGATGTGCAATGTGATGTGATGTGTGATGTGACTTGTGGGCCGCACTTGATTCGAAATGAGAGTGGGCCCGCAAACACACCCGGGCTCGGGTTCGTTAATTCCGAATTAATGAATTTTCCGTTGCGCGATGTAATTAAATCAAATTCAACTAATAATTTTGCCTAGCAAAATTACTATTCACGTCGCTGACGAATTAATTCTAAATTAACTCGTTCGCCCGAATTAAAATCTAATTTCAATTCCGCATCGAATCCAATTTCATATAATATATCGAATATATTATTTTATCGATTATTTCCAAATTAATCGTTTTTCTCTCTTTAATAATATTTTATCCCGATAAAATATCTCCGTAATTAATCCCAGATTAATTTAGTCTCTCTCATTATTAATCCCAGATTAATAAAGTGCGAGTCATACGTCATCGGTGAATTTCGGGAGCGACCTATGAGATCCCTGGATACGTTGGCAGCAAATCCGGTCGTCGGACTATCCGAACACGTACGTACCTAGTACTACGTTTTTACCGATTTACAAGACATGGTTGGCTTCTAGCAAAGCATCGTGCCTACTCAATTCTCCAGAAATATTCTTACTGGAATATGTGATTTATATCAGGCGTAATATACGTAGTATTGCGTATTTCGATTTAGTATCGGATGTCACGTGCAAGGCCTGGGGCTGGAAATATGTCTGCCCCATACGAAGCACATATCGGATCTCTGGTAACTAGTCTCTATAATCGGATAAACATGAGCTAGTCATAATATCCCGATAGCTGCAGCATATAAGGGCAGCAGTTCCATTTCCTACATGATCATCATCTCCACTATGACTGGGAGTGATACTTCCATCTCGACATCACACCCAATACACTACGATTCTCAATATACCCATAGAGGCGTACATAGAACCTGTAGTTAAGCCCTGAACGACCAAAAACCAAAGTATATTGATTGTCGCAAGTATTAGCGGTGCAAGTCTCAGGTTAAGACCAAATACACCTACCTTGATTCGGACTTCCATAGACACATAGTCATACTACCAATGGAATTCTGATGGGTCTATCCAGAGCGAAGCTGTTTCCGTACCATCAGTAAACACAACCTCCTATTACACTTACATGAGTATCCTATACCCAAATATATGAGAACCATGTCATTATGCTCCCACAACGCGCACAAGTGTAATACTAGTCTATTCCGCATTATCGATGTCCAATCTCGATAATACTACGGCTAGGGATATTTAATGATTAAACCTTCGTGGATTGAAACTATCCATATCATCTCAATCCAGAACTAATCATATGGACCTTCTATCATTTATACATCTTGGTAATCTATTACAAATGATAAAAGAGCAATTTCCTTTGTCACATAGTTAATTGTACAACACACCATGATCTGTACAAATAGTGATGCTATGGGCCATAACTGTCCAACAATCTCCCACTGGGCCTATAGCCAATCACTCAAGTGTCCTACACCCGAACTATGTACGGTTCGCTCAAACTTCTGCTGAGAAAATACTTTCGTCAGTGTATTTGCAGGGTTATCATCTGATGCGATTTATTCGATCATCACATCGCCACAATGTGCGATCCGAACGAATCAAATGTATAATTGAAGTATATATCTGGATCGTTGATGAGACCATTAATTCTTTAGCCTGTGCTGTAGCCTAGCTCAGCTGCTAACATAACTACTCCTAATCTAATTAGGATTATTATCGATCTAGAAGGCTTCTATTGCTGCCTTAGCTGCAGTAATATTCCACTATTGTTGTTTATTCGGTAACAGTATCTTGCTTGGAAGATTTCAGCTCACTGTTCCGTTATTCAAACTTTGTAGTACCGTTATTACGACTCATAGTTGATTTTTATCGGTTAGGAAACTTGCAGCAGTGAACCAAGTCACTTCAAGTTCTCATTCTCCATAGTATAAGACAGCATCATTAGTTCATCTAAGATACTAAAGTAGGTTTCTTAACATCAATCCAGTGACTATCACTTGGATTGGCCCGATTATGACTCCATATGCTCAAAGCGTATGAGACACCAGGTCGCGTACATTTATTTCAATGTACGAGTTCTTGGAGAGTATTAACAACTTTAAATCTATCCCAGTAGATCTTTATTCCTAGAATAAAGGTTGTTTCTCCCAAGAATTCTACGGAGAATTTTCATGAAAGCAAATTTTTCACCGATTGTATTATGGGAATATCATTTCCAAGAAATGACATGTCATCATTACTTATATAGGACATTCATTGTCAGTGTGCTCCCACTAACCTCCTTATATACATAATAATCATTTTCGTTTTGAATTAAATCATATACCACTATGATTACATCAAAACGATAGTTCCAAGAATGTTATGCTTGCTTCAATCCATAAATGGATCGAGTTAACTTGCAAACCTTGTTTTCTCGTTTTGGTACGACAAAACCATCAGGATGTTGTAAACATCCTCCAAAAGGTTTCCGTTAAGGAAAGCGATTTTGACGTTCCAGCTGCCATATCTCATAAATGAAACATGCAGCATATGCAAGCATTATCCAAATTGATTTAACAATGGCAACGAGTAAAAGGTTTCGTCGTAATCGACACAATGTTGATAATGATACCTTTTCGCTACAAACCCAGCTTAGTACGTTGGTATGTTTCCTTCCATGTATGTCTTCCTTGAAGACTTATATAGTACCAATAGGCAGAATGCCTTCCGATACATCAACTAGTATCCAAACTTGGTTGGTATACATGGAATCCATTTCGGACTTCATGGCACTTTGCCATAATAGGGAGTCGATACCTTATATCACTTCCTCATACGTAGTCAGTTCAATTCCTCAATAAGATTGATATCTTTATGAGGTGAGATCAGAAACCCATACCTCCCGGTTTGTTTCTATTTTCTAACTCTCTCCGACTTGCGCGGTTCTTATGTATTCGAAGATTGCGATATAGTTTCATCCTGATGAACTATTTGTGTTCCATTAAGGAATCGGTGCCTGGAATAGTATCACTCTGATTTTCATCGAGTTTTACTTTCCTCCCACTTACCACTGCATATATGTATTCCTCTTAGGAAAACCGCATGGTGAGCAACAATTACATTGTTCTCTTGTGAGTTTTATAAGTACTATACTTTGGTTTCCCAAGGATAACCCACAATTTAGGCACTTATCCGATTTGGGTTCTAGTTTGGTATAATCCAAACATATGCCCAGCATACCCAAATCTTCAGGAATGAGAAAACCGGTTTTCTTTCCTGTTCATATCTAATATGAAGTCTGTCAACAGATTCTCATGGAACCTTATTCAAAATAAGTTTTGCACTATGTAATGCATATCCGTTGAAGGAAATGGTAGCTCAGAGCGACTCATGATTAACCTTATCATGTCCAACAAAATTCGGTTTCTCTGTTCGGACACAATGTTAGACTAACGTGTTCCGGGAGGAGTCCTCATTGAAATAATACTATTCTCTTTCACGTATTTGAGAAACTTATTGCTTAAGTATTTTCATCATGGTCTAACCGTGACTGTTTAATACTTTAGCCAATCTGTTTGTCTACTTCGTGTCGAAACTCTTTGATTTCATCAAAAGTTTCTGATCTGTGTTTCAAAAGAAACACATAACCATAACGCGATGCCACATCCGTAAAGGTCACGAAACATTCATATCCACATCTAACATAGCTAGACATGGGCCCACTTACGTCACTATGAACGAGGGCTAACAGATCGATGGCACTTACACTTTTACCAAGTAAGGTGTTTTAGGCACTTTGCCTAATAAACTAGATTCATAGACATCATTTGAATAGAATCAAATCTGTCCTAGTATCCACTCTTCGAAAGTGTGGATATACGAGTGTTGTTTAATTATGTCACAGACAACAATGCCACAAATAAGTCCCAACTGATTAATTCAGTTTGAGATATTAGTTTGTCATGTTATACGTTTGAGATTTATTTATATTCAAAATATAAATGCTGTTATTTATATCTAATGTGTTTATCTCAATATCATATTTATATAATAAAACACTTTAGTGTTCTAGAATATAAAGGTGTCTCCGCAATGGATTAAAACCCTGATATAGAGATAATGTTTCTAGTCAAACTAGTTACATTCTAACAGTTTCCTAATTTAAGTACACACTAGAAGGGTAGTTCCTAAACTTAGGTTTCTACGGTTAAAATAGCGACTCTCGTCCCGTTTACGATTCGTAGATAAATCTCATCTGAAGTTAGTATCCTGTTTGTCAACAGATTATGCACAACAGCACATATTCATGTACCACACTCAGTATCTAAAATCCAATTTTAATACTAGTAGCGAACATGTTAATGACAAATATATTTGAAGCTGGAGCCTTGCCCATCTTCAATTCCTTCATGTCTGCCTTGTCCTTACGCCAGTCACGCTTCCAGTGACCCCATTTGCCACAGTTTAGGCAGACATCTTGGGATATGTCTTTTGTCTTCCCATAAGATTATAATGATTTTACCTTTGCCCCTTTTCCACACTCCAGAAGCCTTTGGCCAAACCTTGGACTTCTGGGATGTCGAAGTAAAGATGTGCCTTGCGCTTCTTGCCTATTGCAAACTTTGGCTTTGTCTCCTTGAGTGTAGCCATTAACTCTCCAAGAGTTTACTATTGCAATTTAGTACTTCTAAGATCTAAGAATAGATCTATGAAGATCCTTTAATTTCAATATCATACTATAAGGATCTAATCCTTAGTTCTGACTAAGAAATTAAGGAGTCTATTTGGCAAGCATAATGGATTAAGCACTAAAGTTATCATCACATGAATATTCCAAATATCATGTTCTACTATTTTCTCAACTCCGGGCTTAGGCACGAGACGTCACTATATCAAATAAAGTAACTTCTCGGTCTCCAGGACTATCCTGAGATTTTATTCCCAATTTGAAAATTAAAGTCGTTTAAATACATTTTCATCCAGGATTATGTTTTTAAACACTAATCTCTCAATTATCTTGATTCTAATAGTCCAACTATTTAATCAACGATTTTAGGTACTATTGATTATAATGATTACTATAGTCTAACTATATAATCAACTATAATTTAATTGGTTAAATTCAATTATATTGATTACTATAATCCAATTATAAATCACCTTTAATTGAAATAGTTTGAATGCAGTCCAACTGTTTAATTAAAACAACAATTAAATATTAGTCCAACTAATATATTAATTTAATTAGACGAAAAATGAAATGAACGCGTATGGCAAGTAACTAAACGAATATTGCAAATTTAATACTTGCCTCCCACTATTTTTCGGCGAGCCTCTAACCCTCTGTTGAGTACTCGGGAAACCTTGTTTCCTAGTGGGCTGGGATCCTGTTAAATAACACATAATCTTGACTTTGGCCAACAAATTGTATGATAATTAACTAGGTAGATCTATAAGATCAATTGGATCCCATCCAATTCCTAGATCCAGTAGGTGGACATCCAAGTCCGAAACATATCTTATATATGCCAATATATCCAATATATTGCCTAACCTTTTTCCTCTGAATCAACTAAGCCTTGGCTTTGGCACAAAAAAACTTAGTGATCCAGTTAAGCGGAACCCATTGACCATGGAAAGCTTCGTAATCAATGTCGATGGACAAGAAGTGATCTTGACTTTGGCCAACAAATCACAACTTGGACAAGACACCAATATGGAACAAAACTTTCATGATTCAAACACATCCGCCACAGACAAAGGTCTTGACTTTGGTCAACAACCAGTGCCAGTCTTGGATCTTTAGTAAGAATCACTCAATGGAAGGAAAACCTTAATATGTGTTGAGGGTTTTTCGCGTTTTTCGCGTAAATTGGCAACCAATAATTATCTTTGTTAAGGTCTCATCATCATACACCCTTAAACATGCATTCTAAACACATAATAAGGCACGTATAAATAAAATAATAATGATATGCAGATGGATACTTAAACATTGTTCCTAGAACAAATCTCTCCATTTCCTCTCTCCCGCTAGCACAAGTATTACTTCTACCCGATTACATAACACTTCTAAAGAAACCTCATTTACATTGAGGGGAATAGGTGAGAAGAGAAATACACAGAGTCAAGAGGTAATAGGCTAGACACGTAGGTCCAATTAATAAATTCTAAATTTATTACAATAATTTCCAAAATTGTCCTAACCCATCTAATATCCATCCAATGTACATTATTCATACATCACGTCCATGTATTCACACAAACATGTTATCAATCAATCTAATCCAATTAATTAATCTGAATATTAATGACCATCCAATGTTCAAAAAACGATTTGATTTTGCGCGAGTCAAACTCGTTTTACGAATAAGTACTCAAAGTACGAATTCTTGAATTAAATTAAACTACAACATTAAATCCAATTTAATAAGTATTTAATACTAACTCATTTATTTATTTCTAAATTAAATATTTACACCTTATAATGTTCCTTTACGACTTAGATTCTAAATCTAATCGTTACGGGTCTCAAAGCCCGATTAACATCCAAAGTTATTTAATTAAAGTCCAATGGGCTTTTAATTAATTTCTTAAGGCATGGACTTTTGGTCAATATGGGTCAAACCCAAATACCAAAGCCCATTTAAGGAATCACCCTTATTTGCCAAGAAACCAATTTAGGCCCAGTTAATATTAAAGGTCCATTAAGTCATAATTGGACTTTATGGATATGGTTTTGGGCCCAATAGGATCCAACCAATTAGCCTAAACGAAACTTGGCCCAACCAAGCCCATTAAGCCCAATTATAACTTTAAAAGCCCAATTCCAAATTTGGCCCAATTAATTAAATTACAAAAATTCCAAATTTCATAATTAAATTAATTAAAGTGTATACAAAAATTTGCTCAAGCTTTTCCTCTTTGTGTATTCGACCAAGCTCCTCTTTTGTGCTCCATGGATGATCTTCAAGCTCCAAGCTTTGATTTGAGATTCCATGCTCAAGGGTTTGTTTCCCTATCAACTTTGGATGACTCTTTAGTGTGCTAGAACTTGGAAAATTTTGCCACAAATCCTTCCTTAAGCTACTTGCATCTCTCGGCTTTGAGAGAAATTGAGAGAAAAAAAATGGCCCAAGGCCGAAAGGACAGAGAGAGAGAGAGAAGAAGTTGTCAAATGTGTTGTGTTTTTAATTTTCAAAAAATCAAATACCAATTACACTTTCCAAAAATGGTACAAGCATTAAAGCCTTCAACCACTCACATCAGTCATGAATAGTGACTGGTTGTCAATCACTAAAAGGTGACTTGACAACCATCACTAAAGTGACAGGTGATGTGACGCATGATGTGACTTGTGGGCCGCACTTGATTCGAAATGCGAGTGGGCCCGCAAACACTCCCGGGCTCGGGTTCGCTAATTCTGAATTAACAAATTTTCAGTTGCGACGTAATTAAATCAAATTTAATTAAATAATTATCCCTAGCAAAATTACTATTCACGTCGCTCGTGAATTAATTCTAAATTAACTCGTTCGCCCGAATTAAAATCTAACTTTAATTCCGCATTGAAATCCAATTTCGTATAATATATCGAATATATTATTTTATCGAACAATTCCAAATTAATCGTCTCTCTCTCTTTAAATAATATTTTATCCCAGATAAAATATCTCATTAATTAATCCCAGATTAATTTTCTCTTCTTATAATTAATCCCAGATTAATTATGTCTGAGTCATACGTCATCGGTGAATATTCGGGAAGCGACCCATGAGATCCCCGGATATGTTGGCAGTAAATCCGGTCGTCGGACTATCCAAACACGTACGTACCTAGTACTACATTTTTACCGATTTACAAGACATGGTTGGATTCTAGCCGTTTTGACGTTCAGCTGCCATATTTCATAATTGAAACATGCAACATTAGCAAGCATTATCCGAATGGATTTAACCATGGCAACAAGTAAAAGGTTTCGTCATAATCGACACAATGTTGATAACGATACCTTTTCACTACAAACCTCGCTTTGTATGTTGGTATGTTGCCATCTGTGTATGTCTTTCTTGAAGAGTTATACAGTACCAATAGGCACAATGCCTTCCGGTACATCAACCAGTGTCTAAACTTGGTTGGTATACATGGAATCCATTTCAGACTTCCTGGCACTTTACCATAATAGGGAGTCGATATCTTGTATCACTTCCTCATACGTAGTCGGTTCGTATTCCTCAATAAGATTGACATCTTTACGAGGTGAGATCAGAAACCCATACCTCCCAGGTTGTTTTCTGACTCTCTCCGACATGCGCGGTTCTTGCGTATTCGAAGATTATTGGTACAGTTTCATCCTTGATGAACTATTTGTGTTCCATTAGGACTCGATGACTAGAACAGTATTACTCTGATTTTCATCGAGTTTTACTTTCCTCTCACTTACCACTGCATATAGGTATTCCATTTAGGAAAATCGCATGGAGAGCAACAATTACATTGTTCTTTAGTGAGTTGTATAAGTACTATACTTTGGTTTCCCTAGGATAACCTACAAAATTAGGCACTTATTCGATTTGGGTCCTAGTTCGGTATCATCCAAACATATGCCTAGCATTCCCAAATCTTCAGGAATGAGAAAACCCGGTTTTTTTCATGTTCATATCTAATATGAAGTCTTTCTAACAGATTTTTATGGAACCTTATTCAAAATAAGTTTTGCACTGTTTAATGCATATCCCCAGAAGGAAAATGGTAGTTCTTAGCGACTCTTGATTAACCTTATCATGTCCAACAAAATTTGGTTTCTCCTTTTGGACACACCGCTCAATTGAGGTGTTCCGGGAGGAGTCCACATTGAAAGAATACTATACTCTTTCAAGTAATCGAGAAACTTATTGCTTAAGTATCTTCCATCACAGTCCAATCGTGATGTTTAATACTTTAGCCGATTTGTCTGTCTACTTCGTGTCGAAACTCTTTGATTTTATCATAAGATTCTGATTCGTGTTTCACAAGAAACACATAACCATAACGCGATGCCACATCCATAAGGTTTACGAAGTATTCATATCCACCTCTAGCCTAGCTAGATATGGGCCCATTTATGTCACTATGTACGAGGGCTAACAGATCGGTGGCTTTTATACTTTTACCAAGTAAAAGGTGTTTTAGGCACTTTGCCTAATAAACTTGATTCGTAGACATTATTTGAATAGAATCAAATTCGTCCTAGTATCCATTATTCCAATGTGTGGATATACGAGTCTTGTTTAATGTGTCCCATACGATAATGCACAAATAAGTTCATCTGATTAATTCAGTTTGAGCTATTTGTTTGTCATGTCATACGTCTGAGATTCATTTATATTCAAAATATAAATACTGTTATTCACATCTAATGTGTTTATCTCAATATCATCTTTATAAAATAAAACACTTTAGTGTTCTAGAATATAAAGGTATACCCGCAACGAGTTAAACCCTGATATGGAGATAATATTTCTAGTCAAACTAGGTACACTTTAACAGTTTCCTAATTTAAGTACACACCCAAAGGGTAGTTCCTAAACTTAGGTTTCTACGGTTAAAACAGCGACTCTCGTCCCGTTTCTTACTCCCAGGTTGATCTCAACTGAAGTCAGTATCCTGCTCATCAACAGATCCCGTACAACATATGACTGGAGTGATACTTCCATCTTGACATCACACCCATATACTACGATTCTCAATATACCAGAAGAGGCGTACACAGAACCGGTTATAGCCCTGGATGACCAAAACCAAAGTATATTGATTGTCGCAAGTATTAGCGAAGCAGTTTCAGGTTAAGACCAAAACACCTACCCTGACTCAGACTTCCATAGACACATAGTCATACTACCAATGAAATTCTGAGGGGTCTATCCAGAGCGAAGCTGTTTCTGTACCATCGGTAAACAGAACCTCCTATTACACTTTCATGAGTATCCAATACCCAAATATATGAGAACTAGGTCGTTATGCTCCCATAACACGCACAAGTGCAATACTAGTCTATTCCGTATTATCGATGTCCAATCTCGATAATACTCTGTCTATGGATGTTTTAATGATTAAACTTTCATGGATTGATACTGTCTCATATCTTATCAATTCAGAACTAATCATATGGTCTTTTATCATTTATATATCCCGGTAATCTAATTACAAATGATAAAAGAGTAATTTCCTTTGTTACATAGTTAACTTGTACAACAACACCATGTTCTGTACAAATAGTGATGTTATGGGTCATAATTGTCCAACATCTCATCCTCAACATATTCACCGTCTAAAATCACCTCACCAACACCCCCTCAAATTCATGCTCCTTTTATCGGGCATTGCAAAGCTATGTGACCACTCACAAACATATGACTGGAGTGATACTTCCATCTTGACATCACACCCAATATACTACGATTCTCAATATACCAGAAGAGGCGTACACAGAACCGGTTATAGCCCTGGATGACCAAAACCAAAGTATATTGATTGTCGCAAGTATTAGCGAAGCAAGTTTCAGGTTAAGACCAAATACACCTACCCTGACTCAGACTTCCATAGACACATAGTCATACTACCAATGAAATTCTGAGGGGTCTATCCAGAGCGAAGCTGTTTCCGTACCATCGGTAAACAGAACCTCCTATTACACTTTCATGAGTATCCAATACCCAAATATATGAGAACTAGGTCGTTATGCTCCCATAACACGCACAAGTGCAATACTAGTCTATTCCGTATTATCGATGTCCAATCTCGATAATACTCTGTCTATGGATGTTTTAATGATTAAACTTTCATGGATTGATACTGTCTCATATCTTATCAATTCAGAACTAATCATATGGTCTTTTATCATTTATATATCCCGGTAATCTAATTACAAATGATAAAAGAGTAATTTCCTTTGTTACATAGTTAACTTGTACAACAACACCATGTTCTGTACAAATAGTGATGTTATGGGTCATAATTGTCCAACATCTCATCCTCAACATATTCACCGTCTAAAATCACCTCACCAACACCCCCTCAAATTCATGCTCCTTTTATCGGGCATTGCAAAGCTATGTGACCACTCCCTAAAAACTTAAACATTTTATGTCATGACTCATCTTTAGTGGTGTGTCGGTTTTTGGCTTAGGCTTGGTGGCAGATATTCCCTTAATTTTGGGGCCTCTGATATAAACCTAGATGTAGTGACATCCCAACTATTATCCCTCCATTTTGTCTTCCATGTATTGCTCGTACCCAAGTTACTTCTCACTACACTTTTCCGCTTCAATTGCCATTTTACCTTCATTGCCCTGTACCACATCCTCTAACTCCAAATAATGATGTACCATATTAGCAATATTTCTATTTATCCCAGTAAAAAATAATCCCATGGTTGCCTCTTTATCTTCCTCTATTTTTGCTCGGATCATGGCAATTTCCATATCCTTATGGTAAAGTTCTCCACTTCGAAATCATTGTGTAAGGTTCTGAAGTTTGTGATACAAGTCTCGGTAGTAGTGGCTAGGTAGAAACTACTTCCTCATAACTGTTTTCAATGATGTCCATGTATTGATCGAGTGCTCTCTATTCCTCATAATGTTTGTCATCATTCGCTCCCACCAAATAAGAGCATAATTGGTAAATTCAATAACAACCAACTTCACATTCTTCAACTCTTAATAATTGTGACAGTAAAAAATTAGCTCGAGTTTATGCTCTCATTCTAGGTTGATGCGATGTATTCCACCAGTTGACTGAAGACTTGATTATTGGTACATCGATCAGTCCAGCACGGATTGAAATAGGTAAGCTTCGGGATCAAAATTTCCTTGGAAAGATGGAATAATCATCTTGATTTTGTCCAAGTCATCATCTTCCTCATCCCTATGACACATTCTGAACTCTCTTTCATACATGCCCTTTCTAGGCCTAAATATACCAATATTCACCCCATACACTATGACAAACTTCTCATCAAAGTCAAGTTCATTCTTAGCCACCATATCATTTATGGTACAGTCTGTCACCCACGAGGTCTGGAGGGAATAGGCCCCGCCTCATTTCCTTAGTGTTATTTTACCTTATCGCCTTGACTTCATCCCGCACATCCCTCATCATCTCTAAAACCCTAGTAAACTTTTGCTGAAGGACTGCCACATTCATTACCACATCTTTCAATTTGGGTTCATGTGGAGTATAGTCACTCTTACTTAGAGCTTCGGCTTCTTTGGACTTTTTTTTTTTAATTTTTATTTTATTTATAATTTTCTGCAACAAAAATGTTTGTAATTAAAAAACAAAATGTAAAAATTCTCTTAGTTCGCTCATGTTTATCACTCAAAGGGTTTTTATCCGAAAGTGAGCTCACCCACACTTGCCTTTTACAGCTCTTACCCTCGGATGTGTTCTCAAAGGATTTGAGCCTAGTGTGGTTGAAACTCTTAGTATTGTCCCAATAGTAACTGTTCAGCTTGATTGTAAGTTCAACGGTTAAAAAAAAAGATAGAAAAGAACGGGATTGGGACATAATCACGCAACTTAAACAAGAAAGAAAGAAAACAAGTAGGGCAAACAAAGTATTTGGAACAGAAGTGACAAGTTAGCAAAGTGTGGAAACAAGTATGAAAATAAACACCAAAGAAAAAACACACTCTAGATTATGGTAAATAGGATACTAGGTAACCAATTTCATGTAAAATTTGGAATTTTAAACACGCATAAGCAAATTACTTCATTCACCTCATCTCAACAGTGCGAACACTAGGAAAAAATTACACGTAGGTAAAATTTCAAAATATTGTACTCTTTTAATTGCGTCCCTCGGACCTTTTAAGGCGTTTGGTGTAGTGGAATTTGCCTTATTTTGATTATTTCCAGTCTATAGGAAACCATCATTCTTACCAATTAAATTGTTCACCAAGTAACCCTATTGCCACAAGGAAACCCATTACCCACCAAAATTGATTTTTTTTAACGAACTAAGAAAGAAAAATTCATAATTAAAGGCACACAACACAGAATAGAACAATGAAAACAAAGAACATAAAACACACAACGCAGAGCTGAAAAACAAAAAACGCAGAAAGTACATAACATATAACCAAAAAATGAGAACGCAAAATAGAAGACAACGAAAACATAAAACATAAAATAAATGAAACGCAAAACAAAAAAAATGAAAAGAATACGCAAAAAAAAAAAAAACAGATATGTGAACTAACCTTGGAACCTTAGCTCATAATACCAACTAATGAGAAACTGACTGGAACAAGCTAAGTAAACTCACACGAGATTGAGATCGTTCAAAGAAAGCTAAGATAGTTCGGGTTCAAACCCTAAACCTCTGAAGAACAAGCAACATAAACATAGAGTGCTAATGGGGGCGCCACAAAGGGTTAGTAATGTTAGGGCAGTTGTGGAACCCCTAGGGTCGGATCAGTACCCCGGGCAACGGAAATGGGTCTAACCCATGGATATAAAGTATGGATGTAATTTTAAATTATTTAATGAAATAATATATTCCGTTATGAGTGTATAGGAAAAAACTGGGATTGAATCGGAGTCCGGAAGCTCCAGAACGAGCGAAAACAAAAATAGTGTGCGTCAAGCACGTGACGGGCGTGCATTACAAGCGCTACAGTGCGCGCGCGCACTGTAGCGTCCAGGTCTGCCTTCAAATTTTTTTTTCTTTTGTTTTCATTTTAAATTTCCTTCTGCTCACTTTCCAGTGAGCTGGTCTTTTACCCTAATTCTTTCCGGTCTTCCCTAAACACTTCAAAACACCCAAAATTAATTTTTACTTTCAAAACCAACATTAACACATGTTATAGAATAAAAATCAAGTTTTTTGAAATATCAAAATATTTTTCCAAAAATATAAATTTATTCTAAATACGCATTTGCGTAAATTTTGAATCCAATACATAAACCATTTTAGAATCCCAATTATAAATGTCTCATGAACAATTCTAGTTCACCTAAAGGTGGTAAAGTGAATCTAAAATTGTAGCCATAAATCTAAGCTTTAATCTAGAGTTCCAAACTCTTATTAATTGTTCCATGTCTAACATGAACATCTTTAACCTAATTATAAGCATGTTATGTTTATACTTCTAAATTATCCTAACATAATTGATTAGCCTTATTCAACATTATGCTATGTGATCATGCATCTAATAGACACATAAACATAGCTTAGGAGAAGATCAAACTTTACCTAGTAAGCTTCATGCAAGATCCAATATACCTCTCCTTTGTTGAAATTGTTGGAGAACCTCTAAGGTGTGCAAGCTTGACTTCAAGATCCAATCTTGTTTCCAATGCTTCCAAGCTTCACTTCAAGATCTAATCTTGATTTCTCCTAGATGAAATGTTGCAGAGACCTCACAAGCTTCTCTAAACAGTTCTGTAAATTAGGCTAATCTCTCTAAGAATTTGCTTGTATTTGAACTTGTAATTAAAACCTTCATAAAACTTGTTATTTATACTAAAACTTAGGCAATTTTTAATTAATAAAAGTTGTAATCAACTTTTAAGTGGGCTTAATCCAATTTATCCAAATATGTATAATTAGGTGTGACTAATCTCCATTGTCTCCCACTTTAATTTAATCCAATTAAATCAAGCCAGTGATTAGGAAATGGATTAGTTAAATTTTTACCACATTGATTTAATCCAATTAAATCAAGCCAAAACCACCTATTATTACATACTTACAATTACCATAATATCCTCAAATGGTAGAGATAATTATGATTTTCCAAATAAGCCCTTGTTGTTGAGTTCAATCAAGTCCCAAGGATCATAAATCATGCAAAAACGAGTTGAATACATATCATATGAGGTGCGGAAAAGACTCACAATGATCGGTTGGATGCTCCGAAGATGAACCACGAACGCACTGCCTTCTCCTCTTCTGTCATGCTCACGGTAAACCCACTGGTTTGGGCTTCAAGATTCGGTCATGGTGGGTTTGTGGACTCCATCTTCATCTTCGAGCTCCAAGCTTCAACAATGGATTCCAAGCTCATGAAATCACTTCCCTATCACCTTGATATGTCTCCATGAGTGTGCTAGCACTTTTATCTTGCAACAAGATTACTTCTTTTCTCCCTTTACTGCATTCGGTCTTGAACGAGAAAAAAAAAAGGAAGGCAGCAGCCCCTTGGGCGTGAGGAAGAAGAGAGGAAAGAGAGGAGGGAAAGGTTTCCAAAACCTAATACCGTAAAAAGAGAGAGAATGAATTAGAAAATAAAAATTGTAAAAAGGTTTATATAATTTCCAAAAATATTTAATAAACCATTTACTATTTCTATTTCAAAAAGCAAAGCATTAAATGCTTGTCTATCACCTCAAATCAATTCACATCAATCACTCAAATGTCACATCACTCAAAGTGACATGTGATTTGACGCTTGATGTGACTTGCGATTTTGACGCTTGATTTGACTTGCGTGCCGCACTCGAATTCGAAATGCTAATGCGCTCGCAAACAATCCTGGGCTTGGGTTCATTAATTCCAAATTAACGAATTTTCGTCGCGTCGTAATTAAATGATTACGCCTAGCGAATTCACTATTCATGTCGCTAACGAATTAATTCTAAATTAATTCGTTCGCCCGAATTAAAATCTAATTTCAATTCTGCGTCGAAATCTAATTTCGTTATAATATATCGAATATATTAATTTATGGATTAATTCCAAATTAATCATTCTCTCTCTTTAACGATATTTTATCCGAGATAAAATATCTCCGTAATTAATCCCAGATTAATTAAAGTGCGAGTCATACGTCATCGGTGAATCTTCAGGAACCGACCCATGAGATCTCCGGATATGTTGGCAGTAAATACGGTCGTCGGACTATCCGAACACGTAAGTACCTCGTACTACGTTTATACCGATTTACAAGACAAGGTTGGCTTCTAGCAAAGCGCCATGCCTACCCAATTCTCCAGAAATATTCTTACAGGAATATATATAGATCTGTATCAAGCGTAGTATACCGTAGTATTGTGCATATCGGCCCAGTATCGGATAGTCACGTGTTAGGGCTGGGGCTGGATAAGTGTCTGCCCCGTCTGAAGCACATGTCGGATGTCTGGTAACTAGTCTCTATAATCGGATATGTATGACCTAGTCATAATATCCCGATGGTTGCGCAACACTTAAGAGCACTAATACCGTATCCTGCGTGACATCATCTCCACTATGACTGAAGTGATACTTCCGTCTTGACATCACACCCATACACTACGACTCTCTGATAAACCCAGAAGTGGTGTACGCAGAACCGGTTAAAGCCATGTACCACCAAGACCAAAGTCTATCGATTATCATAAGTATTAGCGATGTAAGTCTCAGGTTAAGACTATACACACCTACCTTGATTTCGGCCTCCCATAGACACATAGTCATAATACCAATGGGATTCCGAAGGGTCTATCCAGAGCGAAGCTGTTTTCCCATACCATCGGTGAAACACAACCTCCTATCACACTTGCATAAGTATCCAATACTTATATATATGAGAACTATGCCGTTGTGCCCTCACAACGCGCACAAGTGCAATACTAGCCTATTCCGCATTATCGATGTCCTATCTCGATAATACTCCGGCTAGGGATATTTAATGATTAATCCTTCGTGGACTGATACTGTCTCATATCATTCTCAATCCAGGAACTAATCATAGGGACCTCTCTTCATTTATTTATCTATGGTGATCTAATCACAAATGATGAGAGTGCAATTTCCTTGTTACATAGTTAATTTGTACAACAACACCATGATCTGTACAAATAGTGACGCTATGGGTCATATTATCCAACACTTGTGTAGTTATTGATTTAATCAAATTAATTCAATTAGGTCAAAGTAAATAATCAATGTTATCCAATAACACTTGATTATCTTAATTGATAATTATAATATCGAATATTATCTTTTATAAAAAATAATCGGCTACCCAAGTGCTCAACGAGTACACTTCATATTGAGACTATCTAAGTTCATACACGTTCGTCATATAAGCCTAGCTAATATGTTCAAAATTCGGCCACCTCTGAATTCGCGAAGAAAACGAATGACCTTTATAAACTATACAAGTCGAGGTCATCACATATGTTTAACAATCCCTCTGTTGTAGGCTATCCGAGTTGTGCTTTAGAAACATAGAATATATTGTCAAGTTTCCAAGTGGCACATCTCATGTCGATATGTCCATGATTCTTTAAAACTGATGCGATCCACCCTAGGTGATCGGCTATGGCCAAAGTCTTTAAGAATCACGACTTTACTTACATTGATATCTAGACCCCTTATGGTACACATACAGGCCGACGGATCCTATCTTGCTTCGCACTTGATTACTGAGTGCATCGGTCCACACTCAATGAACATCTAGATGTTGGAGTTCAAACAAGGTCCCAAGGATCACAAACAATGCATAAAAACGACATATGAACACATCAAAGGAGATGGCGGAATCAACTCACATTGAATTCGGTTTTGATGTTTGAAGAACAAGGTGCGATTTTGATCCTCCATAGAGCTCGGCAGTACCTTCTCCTTGCAGTGGGCTGTGCGATTTGAGTCCTCCTTTAACCTCCAAGAATCGGCCATGCAAGACTCCATTGAAGCTCAAAGCTTCAAGCTTCCAAGCTCATGAAGACACTTCCCTATCACCTATGTATAACTTCTAGAGTGTGCTAGCACTAATCATCTTCCTTGCATCTCCATTTTCTCGGTGAAACCAGAAAAAAAAAGAAGAAGAAACGGCAGTGAAGCCGTGAGATGAGAGGAGAGAAAAGAGAGGGAAGAGAGAAAAACGTTTTGGCTCCAAGCCTTACCAAAACCGTGTACAGTACCTTAGGTGGAGAGAGAATAAAAAGCTTTTGTATATATATCTTATTAATGTTTTACCAAGTAAATAAAATAAGATATATACTCAACTTTAATTCAAAAGCCAAAAAGGCAAGGAATAAAATAATGTTATATTCCATCTCAAGCCTTTTAAAAGCTTTCAATCATTTCACATCACTATTCACATCACATCTCTTCACTTTATCAAAGTGACAAGTTGTCAAGTCACATCACTCAAAGTGACAATTGATTTGACGATTGACGCGACTAGTGATTTGACGCTTGATGTGACTTGCGTGCCGCACTCGAATTCGAAATGCGAATGCGCTCGCAATCACTCTCGGGCTCGGGTTCGCTAATTCCAAATTAACGAATTTTCCGTCGCGTCGTAATTAAATGATTACGCCTAGCGAATTCACTATTCACGTCGCTAACGAATTAATTCTAAATTAATTCGTTCGCCCGAATTAAAATCTAATTTTAATTCCGTGTTGAAATCCAATTTCGATTAATATATCGAATATATTAATTTTATCGATTAATTCCAAATTAATCGTTCTCTCTCTTTAATTAATATTTTATCCCAGATAAAATATCTCCGCAATTAATCCCAGATTAATTTTCTCTCTCATCGAATTAATCCCAGATTAATTCTATCTCTCTCTACTAATTAATCCCAGATTAATCAAAGTGCGAGTTATACATCATCGGTGAATCTTCAGGAAGCGACCCATGAGATCTCCGGATATGTTGGCAGTAAATACGATCGTCGGACTGTCCGAACACGTAAGTACCTCGTACTACGTTTATATCGATTTACAAGACAAGGTTGGCTTCTAGCAAAGCGCCATGCCTACCCAATTCTCCAGAAATATTCTTACAGGAATATATAGATCTGTATCAAGCGTAGTATACCGTAGTATTGTGTATATTGGCCCAGTATCGGATAATCACGTGCTAGGGCTGGGGCTGGATAAGTGTCTGCCCCGTCCGAAACACATGTCGGATGTCTGGTAACATAGTCTCTATAATCGGATATACATGACCTGGTCACAATATCCCGATTGGTTGCGCAACACTCAAGAGCACTAGTACCGTATCCTGCGTGACATCATCTCCAAATGACTGAAGTGACACTTCCGTCTTGACATCACACCCAATACACTACGACTCTCTGATAAACCCAGAAATGGTGTACACAGAACCGTTAAAGTCCCCTACCACCAAAACCAAAGTTTATCGATTATCGTAAGTATTAGCGATGTAAGTCTCAGGTTAAGACCATACACACCTACCTTGATTCGGCCTCCCATAGACACATAGTCATAATACCAATGGGATTCCGAGGGGTCTATCCAGAGCGAAGCTGTTTCCCGTACCATCGGTGAAACACGACCTCCTATCGCACTTGCATAAGTATCCAATACTTATATATATGAGAACTATGCCGTTGTGCCCTCACACAACACGCACAAGTGCAATACTAGCCTATTCCGCATTATCGATGTCCTGTCTCAATAATACTACGGCTAGGGATATTTAATGATTAATCATCGTGGATCATATCGTGGCTCATACTGTCTCATATCATCTCAATCCAGGAACTAATCATAGGGACCTCTCTTCATTTATATATCTATGGTGATCTAATCACAAATGATGAGAGTGCAATTCCTTATTACATAGTTAATTTGCTACAACAACACAATGATCTGTGCAAATAGTGACGCTATGGGTCATTTTGTCCAACAATCTCCCACTTGGCACGTAGCGAGTCACTCAAGTGTCTAACACCCGAACTATGTACAATTCGCTCAAATTGCTGAGGAAAGGTTTTTGTCAGCGGATTTGCTTAATTATCGTCTGACGTGATTTACACGATCATCACATCGCCACGATGTATGATCCGAACGAATCAGATGATATAGAAGTATATATCTGGATCGTCGATGAGACCTTTAATTCCTTAGCCTATGCTGACGCCTAGCTCAGCTGCTAACAGAACTTTATCTAATCTTATTAGATTTATTATCGATCCAAATGGCTTCTATTGCTGCCTCAGCTGCAGCAATAATCCGCATTTGTTGTTTATTCGGCAACATTTATCTTGCTAGGAAGATTTCCAGCTCACTGTCCCTGTTATTCAAACTTTATAGTACCGCAGTATTTTAATCGGTTGGAAACTTGCTGCAGTGATCCCAGTCACTTCAAGTTCTCCATCTCCATAGTTTAAGACAACATCTTTAGTTCTCAGAGATACTAACAGATGTTCTTAACTTCAATCCAGTGACTATCACTTGGATTGACCCGATTGTGACTCCATATGCTCGAAGCGTATGAGACACCAATACAAGTACATTTTAAATGTACAATTTCCCAGAGAGTGTTAACAAACTCCAAATCTATCCCAGTAGATCTTTATTCCTTGAATAAAGGTTGTTACTCCCCAGAATTCTACGGAGAATTTCAGAATATTATGAAAGCCAAGCTTTCACCGATAGCTTTATGGGAATTTTCACTGTCAGTGCGCCCTCCCACTAACCTCCTTATATACACAAGAATTATTTAGTTTTGAATCAAATCATAAACCATTATGATTATTTCAAAACGTCAGTTCCAAGAACCTTATGCTTGCATTGATCCAAACATGGATCGAATAATCCGCAAACCTTGTTTGTCGGTTATACAAATCGTCAGAATGTTATAAACATTCTCCAAAAGGTTTCCTTTCAGGAAAGCGATTTTGATTTGCATTTTTATGAGGTTAGATCAGAAACCCATACCCTAGGTTGTTTTCTGACTCCATCCGATCTACCCTGTCTTGTGTATTCGAAGATTAATGGTATAGATTCATCATAGATGAACTATTTGTTCCATTACGGACTTCGTGCCTTGAACAGTATTACTCCGATTTTCATCGAGTATCACTATCCTCTCACTGACCACTGCATATCGGTATTTCTCTCAGGAAAACCGCATGGTGAGCAACAATCATATTGTTCTCATGTGGGATTTATAAGTACTATACTTAAGGTTTCCCTTAAGCTAACCTATATTGGCATTTATCCAATTTGGGTTTTAGTTTGGTATCATCCAAACGTCATGCCTGGCATACCAAAATATCAGGAATGAGAAACCTCGTTTCTTCCCTGTTCATATCCTATATGATATCTGTCAAACAGATTTATATGGAACCTTATTCTAAATAAGTTTTGCACTGTTAATACATATCCTGTTGAAGGAAAGTAGCTCAGAGCGAGCGTCGTGATAAACCTTATCATGTCCTCATCTGAAAGAATACCGTACTCTTTCATTGTACGTATGAAACCTTACTGCTTAAGTATTTTCCATTACGGTTTACCGTGGCGGCATAATACTATAGCCGATCTGTTTTTCTACTTCGTGTCGAAACTCTAAAGTTTCCGATCTGTGTTCTTCAAAAGAAACACATAACCACAACATGATGTCACATCCGTTAAGGTCACGAAATATTCATGTCAATCTAGCCTAGCTAGATATGGGCCCACTTACTTCACCATGAAAGGGCTAACAGATCGGTGGCCCTTTTACTATTACCAAGTAAATAGTATTTTAGGTATTTACCTAATAAACTAGATTCGTAGACCTTATTTGAATAGTCAAATCAGTCCTAGTACCCACTCTTAAAAAGTGTGGATATACGAGTCTTCTATAATGTGTCTCTAGACAACAATGCCACAAATAAGTCTCTATTGATCAAATCAATTTGAGCTATTATTTGTCAATTTATATGTTGAGATTTAATTTATATTCAAAATATAAATCTGTTATTTACATCTAATGTATTTATCTCAGTATCATCTTTATATAATAAAACATTAGTGTTCTAGAATATAAAGGTTTTATCCGTATCGGATTAAACCCTGATATAGAGATAATGTCTCTAGTTAAACTAGTTACATTATAACATTTCCTAATTAAGTACATACCAAAGGGAGTTCCTAAACTTAGGTATCTACGGTCGAAACAGCGACTTTCGTCCCGTTTCCAATTCGCAGAGAAATCTCGGCTTGAAGCCAGTATCCAGCTCACAGCGGATTCTGAACGTCAATACATATGTGTATTATGTACCACACTAAGTATTTAAAATCCAATTTCAATACTAGTAGTAAACATAACTTTGACAAATATTTTTTTTTTTTTTTTTTTTTTTTTAAAGTTAGAGCCTCGCCCTATCTTTAATTCCTTCGTTTCTTCCATATCCAAATGGTAGTCACTTTGAGATATGTCAATTATCCTTTTCAATATTTCACAAACCTTTGGCCAAGCCTTGGGTTTCGGAATATCGAAACGATGTGCACCTTGTGCTACATGCCCAATTGCAAACTTTGACTTTATCTCCTCTAGAATAGTCAATTAATTCTCCAAGAATTATAAATTGCAATTTTAATACTTCTTAAATCTAAAATTAGATTTATGACAAGTATATTAAATTAAGCATTAAAGTCATCATCACATAAATCTTCCAAAGATTTTATGCTCTACTTATTTTGCTTAATTTTGGGCGTAAGGTATAATAAGTTATTTTATCAAATAAAGTAACCTATTATTTATTCCCAATTTGAAAATTAAATCATTTAAAATATTTTAATCCCAGATTATATTTTAAATATCCAACTTTTCAATTTATCTTGATTACAATAGTCCAACTATTTAATCAACGATTAGTGGTACTATATATTATAGTGATTATAATAGTCCAACTATATAATCAAATATAATCCAAATTAATTAACCTCAATTACATTGATTACTATAATCCAATTATAAAATCAACTGTAAACTGAAATTACTTAATTCAAATATATTGATTAATAAATCCAATTATATATAATCAAGTATAATACAGTCCAACTGTTTATTAAAACAACAATTTAAATATTAGTCTAACTAACATTTAATATAACGACGAAATAATTTAAATGAGCGCGTGTTTAGCGAGTAATGAACGAATGTTGCAAATTCAATACTTGCCTCCCACTATTTTTCGTCGAGTCTCTAACCCTCTGTGGAGTACTCGGGAAACCGTGTTTCCTAGTGGGCTAGGATCCCGTTAAATAACACACAACCCTGACTTTGGCCAATAAAAAGCTGTATGCTATTTAACTAGGTAGATCTCACAGATCAATTGGATCTCATCCAATTCCTAGATCCGGTTAGGTGGACATCCAAGTCCGAAACATATGTATAATGTCAATGTATCCAATACATTTTCCTAACCATATCCTCCGAATCATCTAGGCCTTGGCTTTGGCCAAAAACAAACCTAATGATTCCAGTTAAGCAGGACCCATTGACGAGGAAAGTTTCGTAATCAATGTCATTGGACAAAAAGTGATCTGACTTTGGCAATAAAAATCACGATTTGGACAAGACACCGATATGCAACAAAACTCTCATGATTCAAGTACATCCTTGATTGACAAAGGTCTTGACTTTGGTCAATAAAAACCAATGCCAACTTCGGATCTTGAACAAAAATCATTCAATGGAAGGAATTTGCTTAATATAAAGGAGGGTTTTTCGCGTGCAAATTGGCTACCAATTTAATTATCTTTGTTAAGGTCTCATCATCATACACCCTTAAACATGCATTCTAAATACATAATAAGCGAGTATGAAATAAATAATAATGATATGCGGATGGATATTTACATTGATCCTAGATCAAATCTCACTTTCTCTCTCCCCCTAGCACTTGTATTACTTCTACCCGTTACACTACACTTCTAAAGAAACCTCTTATACATGGAGGGGAATAGGTGAGAAGAGAATACAAAGAAATAGGAGATAAGGCTGGGACACGCAGGTCCAATTTAATAAATCAAATTTATTACAATTTCCAAAATCGCCCCACCCGACTAATATCCATCCGATATACATATTCAAACATCACAACCATGTATTCATACAAGCATGTTATCAATCAATCAATCAAATTAATTAATCTTGATTATTAGTGATCATCCAATGTTCAAACAAAGATTTGATTTTTGTTCGAGTCAAACTCGTTTTGCGAACACGTACTCAAAGTACAATTTCTACGAATTAATTAAATTACATAATTAAATCCAATTTAATACGCATTTAATTCTAATTCATTATTTAATTCCAAATTAATATTACACTTTTATTAATGAACCTTTACGACTTAAATTCCAAATTTAATCGCAACGGGTCTCAAAGCCCGATTAACATCTAATGTTTATTTAATTAAAGTCCAATGGGCTTTTAATAATTAATTTCTATAAGGCGTGGACTTTTGGTCAACTCGGTCAAACCGAACAACCAAAATCCAATCCGGGAGTTACCCCATAAGCCTTTAAATTAATTTGGCCCATTAGGCACAATTAAATAATTAAGGTCCATTAAGTCATAATTGGACCTTTTGGATTCGGTTTTGGGCCTAATTGGATCCAACCAATTTTGCCTAAACCCAACTTTGTTACAACAAAGCCCAAAAGCCCAATTACAACCTAACAAGCCCAATTCCAAAATCAAGCCCAAATTAATTAACTTATAAAATTCCAAATTTCACAATTAATTAACCTAAGTGTAATACACAATCAATTACCCAATTAACATTTCTAAAACATCAATTAGCCTAACTAATCATGCACTTTAACAACCAAATAGTGTCCAACACAATTCAATCAAAATCAAACCCAATTAACATGCTTTCAAGTCTCGGCAATTAGGGTTTTTTCAATTCGATTCGGTTTCAATCCAATTGAGTCCACAATCTTAATTTCCCAAATCAATTCAATTCATCCAATGAATAAAAAACAAAAAATCACAAAGAATTCAATGTTCTTTAAAATCGGCCAAGCCACTTTAAAAGGGAAAAATGTTCCAAATCAAAATTCAATCCAATTGAACTTCAAAACAACATTAACCAATTGTTTTAAGTCATCCAATGATCAACAAAACAAAATTACCAAGACATTAGGTTCTTCCAATTTTCGGCCAAGCCTCCAATTTAGTTGGGGAAAATTGAATCCAATCCAATTTCATGAAATTGATCACACACAATCTCAATTAAACATGTTCTAAGCATACTTAAACATCCAATTCAATTAAAACATGCTTAAACACATTTTGCCCAATTTCAAGTTTCAAATTCAACCTAAGAATTGGGGAAAATTGATCTAATCCAATTTTCTTGAAATTGATCATGCACAACTTCAATTCAACCTCATTCAAGCATAATGCATCAAACAATTCAACCAAATCATGCCTAAATCGAGTTTACCCCAAATTAAAGTTTTGACCAAAATTTGCAAATTGGGGAAAATCAATCCAATTATTTTTTTGTCAAATTGATTACATATATCTCAAATTAGATCATATATAAGCATTCTTACACAATCAATTTGTCAGAATCAAGCCAAAATCAAAAAGCCCCAAATTTGCCAAGAACCCTAATTCGGTTTTCATGCATCAAAAGCTCAAGATACCATTGTTGGAGTTCAAAACAAGTCCCAAGGATCACAAACAATGCATAAAAACGACATATGAACACATCAAAGGAGATGGCGGAATCAACTCACATTGAATTCGGTTTTGATGTTTGAAGAACAAGGTGCGATTTTGATCCTCATAGAGCTCGGCAGTACCTTCTCCTTGCAGTGGGCTGTGCGATTTGGTCCTCCTTTAACCTCCAAGAATCGGCCATGCAAGACTCCATTGAAGCTCAAAGCTTCAAGCTTCCAAGCTCATGAAGACACTTCCCTATCACCTATGTATAACTCCTAGAGTGTGCTAGCACTAATCATCTTCCTTGGCATCTCCATTTTCTCGGTGAAACCAGAAAAAAAAAGAAGAAGAAACGGCAGTGAAGCCGTGAGATGAGAGGAGAGAAAAGAGAGGAAGAGAGAGAGAAAAACGTTTTGGCTCCAAGCCTTACCAAAACCGTGTACAGTACCTAGGTGGAGAGAGAATAAAAAGCTTTTGATATATCTTATTAATGTTTTACCAAGTAAATAAAATAAGATATATACTCAACTTTAATTCAAAAGCCAAAAAGGAAAGGAATAAAATAATGTTATATTCCATCTCAAGCCTTTTAAAAGCTTTCAATCATTTCACATCACTATTCACTCACATCTCTTCACTTTTCAAAGTGACAAGTTGTCAAGTCACATCACTCAAAGTGACAATTGATTTGATGATTGACGCGACTAGTGATTTGACGCTTGATGTGACTTGCGTGCCGCACTCGAATTCGAAAT
>SKCR01000349.1:0-28353 GCA_019454045.1 Zanthoxylum bungeanum | reverse complement strand
AGGACATGCCCGGGGTAGACAGAAACATTGCCCAGCACACAATACCAACTTATCCGAATATGAGGCCAGTAAAGCAGAAACTGCGACGGATGAGACCAGAATGGGCTGAGAAAGTCAGAGAGGAAGTTAAGAAGCAGATAGATGTGGGGTTCCTGGAAGTGGTAAAATACCCTGAATGGTTGGCTAACATAGTACCGGTACCGAAGAAAGATGGGAAAGTCAGAATGTGTGTAGACTACAGGGATCTCAATAAAGCTTGTCCGAAAGATGATTTCCCTTTGCCGCATATAGATGTTCTGGTTGACAGTGCGGCTTTGTCTGCTATGTATTCATTTGCGGATGGATTTTCAGGGTACAATCAGGTTCTCATGGCTGAGGAAGATAAACACAAGACTGCATTTGTTACCGAGTGGGGTACCTATTGTTACAAAGTAATGCCGTTTGGGCTTAAGAATGCAGGAGCTACTTATCAGCGGATGGCCACTACACTCTTCCATGACTTGATGCACAAAGAGATTGAGGTGTATGTGGATGACATGATGGTGAAATCAGAAACGAGAGTTGGGCATATTGAGGCATTGGAAAGGTTCCTTCAGAGAGTTGACAGATATAACCTGCGGCTTAATCCCAAGAAATGTGTGTTTGGGGTGACATCAGGGAAATTGCTTGGTCATACAGTGGGAATGGGCGGAATAGAGGTAGACTCCGAAAAGATCAAGGCAATCACAGAAATGCCTGCACCAAAGACAGAAAAGGAAGTCAGAGCATTCTTGGGAAAGATTCAGTACATCAGTCGGTTCATTGCCAAGTTGACATCAGTATGTGAGCCTATCTTCAAACTATTGAGAAAAGATCAGCCGGTGAGATGGAATGAACAGTGTCAGACCGCCTTCGATAGAATCAGAGAGTACTTGGTGAAGCCTCCTGTATTGAAACCTCCGAGGCCGGGTAGACCTTTGATATTGTATTTGGCCATAGAATCAGAAGCATTGGGGGGTATGATGGTACAGGCAGATGAGACAGGGGTAGAACATGCAGTTTATTATCTGAGTAAGAAGCTGCTTCCGTATGAGGCTCGGTATCAGGAAGTTGAGAAGATCTGTCTTGCAGTGGTATGGGCTTCCAGAAAGTTGCGACATTACTTCCAGTCTTACAAGATCCAGGTGGTGGCAAAGGAGAATCCTCTGAAATATCTGCATTCAGTGCCTTCACTAGTGGGAAAACTAGGCCGATGGTTGGTATTGTTGACAGAGTTTGACATTGAGTATATCACCTCCAAGGTGATCAAGGGACGAGCAGTAGCGGAGTTTCTGGCATTGCAACCTGTTGAGGGGGATCAGTATAAGTTTGAGTTTCCAGATGAAGAGATCCAAGCAATAACAGTTCAGAGATGGAAAATGTATTTCGACGGAGCAGTGAATTACAAGGGAGCCGGAATTGGGATCGTGATAGTAACCCCCGAGGGAGAGACTCTACCTTTGGCTAAGAGGCTGACCTTCAGAGTGACTAATAACATGGCTGAGTATGAAGCATGTGCTTTTGGCCTGACAGCATTGATAGCCTTGAAGGCCGGGAGTGTGGAAATCTACGGAGATTCTATGTTGGTAATCCAGCAGATGCGAGGAGAATGGGAATTGAAGGAAGAACGGTTGAGGCCTTATCTGTTTCACCTCAGAAAAATGGCACAGGATATCCCCGAGTGTAAGTTTCAGCACCTACCGAGGGAAGAGAATCAGATGGCAGACGCATTGGCTACACTAGCAGCGACTTGGGAAAATCCAGAGAAGTTAGTGATGAGACCATTGATACTGACAACAGCAAGTAAACCTGCTTATGAGATAGAAAGAATTCTGGAGGTTGAGGTTGACGATGGTAAGCCTTGGTATTATGACATTCAGAGGTATCTTGCAATTTGACGCTTGATGTGACTTGCGTGTCGCACTCGAATCAATCAAATTGTCACATCACTCAAAGTGACATGTGATTTGACGCTTGATGTGACTTGCAATTTGACGCTTGATGTGACTTGCGTGTCGCACTCGAATTTGAAATGCGAATGCGCTCGCAAACACTCTCGGGCTCGGATTCGCTAATTCCAAATTAACGAATTTTCCGTCGCGACGTAATTAAACGATTACGCCTAGCGAAATCACTATTCACGTCGCTAACGAATTAATTCTAAATTAATTCGTTCGCCCGAATTAAAATCTAATTTTAATTCCGCGTCAAAATCCAATTTCGCATAATATATCGAATATATTATTTTATCAATTAATTCCAAATTAATTGTTCTCTCTCTTTAATTAATATTTTATCACATATAAAATATCTCCGTAATTAATTCCAGATTAATTTTCTCTCTCTTCTAATTAATCCCAGATTAATTAAAGTGCGAGTCATACATCATCGGTGAATCTTCGGGAAGCGACCCATGAGATCCCCGGATGTGTTGGTAATAAATTCGGTCGTCGGACTATCCGAACACGCAAGTAGCTCGTACTACGTTTATACCGATTTACAATACAATGTTGGCTTCTAGCAAAGCGTCATGCCTACCCAATTCTCCAAAAATATACTTATAGGAATATGTGATCTATATCAAGCGTAGTATACCGTAGTATTGTGTATGTCGATCCAGCATCAGATGATCACGTGCTAGACCTGGGGCTGGAATTGTGTCTGCCTCGTACGAAGCACATATCGGATGTCTGGTAACTAGTCTCTATAATCGGATATACATGACTTAGTCATAATATCCCGATAGCTCGAGCATTTAAGAGAACGAGTTTCATATCTTATGCGATCATCATCTCCACTATGACTAGAGTGATACTTCCGTCTTGACATCACACCCAACACACTACGATTCTCAATATAACCAGCATTGGCGTACACAGAACCTGTTAAAGTCCTGGACGACCTCAACCAAAGTATATTGATTGTCGCAAGTATTAGCGGTGCAAGTCTCAGGTTAAGACCAAATACACCAACCCTGATTTCGGACTTTCATAGACACATAGTCATACTACCAATGGAATTCTGAGGGGGTCTATCCAGAGCGAAGCTGTTTTCCGTATCATCGGTAAAACACAATATCCTATTACACTTCCATGAGTACACTATACCCAAATATATGAGAACTATGTCGTTGTGCCCTTACAACGCGCACAAGTGTAATACTAGTCTTTTATGTATTTATCAATGTCCAATCTTGATAATACTCTGACTAGGGATATTTAATGATTTATCATACGTGGACTGATACTGTCTCATATCATTCTCCGTCCAGGAACAAATCATAGGGACCTCTCATCATTTATACATCTAGGTGATCTAATCACAAATGATGAGAGTGCAATCTCCTTTGTCACATAGTTAATTTGTATAACAACATCATGATCTGTACAAATAGTGACGTTACGGGTCATAATTGTCCAACAATCTCCCACTTTGCCTATAGCCAGTCACTCGAGTGCTTGACACCAGAACTATGTACGGTTGGCTCAAACCGCTGAGAAAAGCTTTCGTCAGCGGATTTACATGATTATCATCTGATGTGATTTATTCGATCATCACATCGCCACGATGTATGATCCGAACGAATCAGATGAATATCTAAGTATTTATCTGGATCGTTGATGAGACCATTAATTCTTTAGCCTGTTGTAGGCATTGCATTTTCGCATGTGAAACCCGATGATGAGTCTCATTTGGAGGCACTACCTTTTGAGTCATGAAAGCCGCGGGAAACGGATATCGGAAGGGGGAATTCAGGATAAACAAGCTCACTGTCTTCGTTGGTGCTGCGTTCGTTACTTCGTTCGAACCTCGTGCAGATTGCT
This sequence comes from Zanthoxylum bungeanum, assembly GCA_019454045.1. NCBI lineage: Eukaryota > Viridiplantae > Streptophyta > Magnoliopsida > Sapindales > Rutaceae > Zanthoxylum > Zanthoxylum bungeanum. Next base: position 24,511 of record SKCR01000349.1, on the reverse strand, counting down.
GACGTTCGTGCCGCGTGCGCTGAGGCGTTCGAACGGAGCCGGTAATTCTGGTTTTGCTGCTAGCCTCACGCCCAGCCCATTTAGTTTCCCAAAGCCCATAAAACACATCCCAATTAAATAATTAAATATAAATTAAATATTAAACATTAAAATAAAACATTTAAATCATTTACCAAATTAAATAAAACATAAAATAAACTCATGCCTAATATAAATGAATCAAATATATTATATACTAAAACTAAAAATAAGATTTGCCTAATTAAAATCAATCTTAACCAATTAAAGCCAATCACATATTTGACTTCCTAATTCAATAAGATATCCACCAATTTAAAAGTTTTGACTTCCTAATCTAAACCAAATTTGTCCCCCCCTCAATCTTTGACTTTCCTTGCTAAACACTAAATCATATCCTAATTAAATGCACAAAATCCTTTCCCTTGTCAACCCTAGCCATTCTCTATATAAACAACCCCTAACCAAGGCCACTCCGCTCCTGGACACAATACAAAAATCAGACCCAAGACCAAACAAGCAAAAAAGAGAAAACACTTCACACATACACAAGAAAGAAAACAAAGAAACCTCCACAAGCCACCACCTTCACATCACCGAAATTACAACCACAAATACAGCCTCTAACCACCACTGAAAACAACCTCCATAAACCCCCCACACAACTTGGAATAGTTCTTTGAAAACATTGAAACAGGTAGCCCGTGCAGCGAGCAGCAAAACAGGAGCCGAATAGGAGCAGAACGGAGTTCGAATCGTAGGCAAAGCGGTGAAACAGTGAGCTAGGACGTTGAACCAGCGGACCAGAAAAAGTTGCGGAGCTTTTACCCCCTTTCGATCTTCGTGGAACGTGAGTCCGAGAGACGGCTTAAAAGGTTAGACCTGAGGGTATCTTTCACATTTATTCTCATTTTTACTTTCCGGTCATTTATTTTGATTATATTTTCTGTATTTGTGGTACCATTGTGTGTATGATGTATGTTGTGGGTATCGGATGAATGAGAGAGGTGTCAACTCTCGCGGTATATCGGATGGAAACCCGGACATAAATTTCATAGCCGATTCCGAATGGACGGTAATATGATCTGTACTCGGGCCACAATTCCACGTACCGCTTGGGTAAATGACACCATCTTTCTTTTGTTGTGTTGCCTTTGTTTATTTAGTTTGTTTTACCTAAACTCAATATGTCGTTAGTCATGCATGATTCAACCAGGCGCATGGGCTTAGTAAGTTAGTCCAAAGGTCCTCCATTTAGGAGACAAAGAGCTGAAAAGGCCACCTTCGTGACACTACTTCGCCGTGCCGGTTGATGTATGTTCGGTTGGACGCTAGATACGTTCAATCGGGCATACTTAGTTTAATACTATTATTATCGTTATTTTCGTATGAGTCAATCGAGCGCATGGGCTTAGTAAGTGTGACGTGAAATCCCCTATGGGGAGAGGCTAAAAGCCCTTTACCACGATGCTTTGCCGCGCCGGTTGATGTGTGTTCAGATTGGACGTAAGAGGTGTTCAATCGGGCATACTTGGTTGACATGATTGGTTCTATTCTTGTATGTGTAATGTGATGCGCATGAGCTTAGCATGTTGGTCTAAAGGTCCTCTCTTTGAGAGATCAAGAGCCCCAAAAGGTCACCTTTACGGCAGTGCTTCGCCGCGCCCTTTTATTTTCTGTTTATGTATTGCATCAGGTCCGTATCCGTTCGAACGCGTTCACGAACGCAACTCGAACGCGCATGTGTTTTTGCCTTATTATGTGTCAGGTCTCATCTACGTTCGAACGCGTTTACGAACGCTACTCGAACGTGAGCTCTCTGTCTCATCTCCGTTCGAACGCGTTTACGAACGCTACTCGAACGTGAGCTCTCTGTCTCATCTCCGTTCGAACGCGTTTACGAACGCTACTCGAACGTGAGCATTCTGTTTCATTTCCGTTCGAACGCGTTTACGAACGCTACTCGAACGTGAGCATTCTGTTTCATTTCCGTTCGAACGCGTTTACGAACGCTATACGAACGTGCACACACTGAACTGAGTCTGTCTTATTATATTCATGTATAATTGCCTATTGGTTGATCTTTCTTATGCAAATGTATTACCATTCATATGATTGTGTCATGATACCATTTGAGTATTATTTCTCGCGGTATATCGGATGGAAACCCAGACGTAAATTCCGTAGCCGATTCCGAATGGACGGTAGTGCGGTCTGTACTTGGGCTACAATTCCACGTACCACTTGGAAAAATGCTCATATGTGTGCTTGTATGGTTACCATGTGTGCTTGTATGGTTAATATGTGCGCTTGTGTTTTTTTTTCCTGAATATGATATGCAAGTAAAGATGTATGTTAGCTGCTATCTTGATATATGTTAAACATGTAATCTTATATATGAAATACACGTATATTTAGGTGCATATTTTATTTTATAAATGTGAATTTAGAAGCATGATACCTCTAGAAATAATTGTTACTTCAGCTTGTTTAAATTATTATATAAATCCTTTCATTACAAGTGAGATAAGTAAGGGACCATTCCGAACCCAACGGTTTGAGGTCTTCCCTTGCGAGGGGTGAGTGCGGCCTTAAACCTTTGTCCCGGTTCACACCGGGTGGCGACTCCATGTTATGTAATCCTTCCCAACTAGGCCGCGAGCCTAGGAACGGCGTCGCTCAGTTTCTGTGTCCCACACCTGTGCTCGAGCCTAGCTCAGCTGCTAACAAAATTATATCTAATATAATTAGATTTGTTATTGACCCAGATGCCTTCTATTGATGCCTCAGCTGCTGCAATTAACCCGCATTTGTTGTTTATTCGGTAACAGTATCTTGCTTAGAAGATTTTCAGCTCATTGTACCGTTATTTAAACTTTTTATAGTACCGTTGTTACGACTTATAGTCGTTATCATGAAAGCCAAGCTTTCACCGATTATATTATGGGAATATCATTTCCAAGAAATGATATATCATCATTACTCAGGACATTCACTGTCTCTGTCAGTGCGCTCCCACTAACCTCCTTATATACACAAGAATTATTTTCGTTTTGAATTAAATCATACACCATTATGATTACATCAAAATGATAATTCCATGAACTTAATGCTTGCTTCAATCCATCTATGGATCGAATAACCTGCAAACCTAGTTTGCTTGTCATGTTATGACAAAACCGTCAAGATGTTGTAAACATCCTCCGAAAGGTTTCCGTTAAGGAAAGCGGTTTTGGAATTTAGCTACCACATTTCATGAATGAAACATGCAGCATTGGCAAGCATTATCCAAACGGATTTACCGTGGCAACAAGTAAAAGGTTTCGTCGCAATCAACAAAATGTTGATAACTCTACCTTTTCGCTACAAGCCTAGCTTAGTACATTGGTATGTTGACATCCATGTATGTCTTCCTTGAAGACTTATATAGTACCAATAGGCACAATGCCTTACGGTATATCAACTAGTGTCTAAACATAGTTGGTATACATGGAATCCACTTCGGACTCATGACACTTTACCATAATAGGGAGTCGATACCTTGTATCATTTCCTCATACGTACTCAGTTGGTATTCCTCAATAAGATAGACATCTTTATGAGGTGAGATCAGAAACCCACACCCCAGGTTGTTTTCTGATTCTGTCCAACCTACGCGGTTATTGTGTATTCGAAGATTATTGGTAATAGTTTCATCATTGATGAACTATTTGTGTTCCATTAGGATTCGGTGCCTTGAACAGTATTACTCCGATTTTCATCGAGTTTTACTATCCTCCCACTTACCACTGCATATTGGTATTCCTCTTAGGAAAATCGCATGGTGAGCAACAATCTAATTGTTATCTTGTGAGGTGTATAAGTACAATATTTATGGTATCCCTAGGATAACCTACATTTGGCACTTATCCAATTTGGGTTCTTGTTTGGTATCATCCAAACGTATGCCTAGCATACCCAAATTTAACAGGAATGAGAAACCTGGTTTCTTTCCCGTTCATATCTAATATGTTATCTGTCAAACAGATTTTATGGAACCTGATTCTAAATAAGTTCTTGCACTGGTTAAAGCTTATCCGTTGAAGGAAATGGTAGCTCAGAGCGATTCGTGATTAACCTTATCATGTCTAACAAAATTCGGTTACTCTGTTCGGACACACCGTCAAATTGACGTGTTCCAGGAGGAGTCCTCTTTGAAAGAATACTATACTATTTCAAGTATTTTTGAAACTTATTGCTTAAGTATTTTCCATTACGGTCTTACCGTGACGGTTTAATACTTTAGTTGATCTATTTGTCTATTTCGTGTCGAAACTACAAGAGTTTCCGATTTGTGTTCATCAAAAGAAACACATAACCATAACATGATGCCACATCCGTATAGGTCACGAAATATTCATATCCACCTCTAGCCTAGCTAGAGATGGGCCCACTTGCTTCACTATGAACTAAGGCTAACAGATCAGTGGCACTGGCACTTTTACCAAGTAAATAGTGTTTTTGGCACTTTGCCCAATAAACTAGATTCGTAGACTTTATTTGAATAGAATCAAATTAGTCCTAGTACCCACTCTTCGAAAGTGTGGATATACGATTCTTGTTTAATTGTGTCCTAGACAACAATGCCACTTTTAAGTTTCTTCTGATCAAATCAGTTTGAGTTATTTGTTTGTCATGTTATACGTGTGAGATTTATTTATATTCTAATATAAATTATGTTCTTCACATCTAATGTGTTTTATCTCAATATCATTTTTATATAATGAAATACTTTAGTGTTTTAAATATAAAGGTTCACCAGCAGCGGGTCAAACACTGATATAGAGATAATATTTCTAGTCAAACTAGTTACATTATAACAGTTTCCTAACTTAGGTACACATCCGGGGGTAGTTCCTAAAATTAGGTATCTACGGTTAAAACAGCGACTTTCGTCCCGTTTCCAATTCGCAGATAAATCTCTATTGAAGTCAGTATCCTGTTCAAAACAGATTCTGAACATCAATACATATATTTTATGTATCACACTAAGTATCTAAAATCTAATTTTAATACTAGTAGTGAACATATTTATGACAAACATATTTGAAGTCAGAGCCTTGCTCGTCTTCAATTCCTTCTTAGGATATGTCCTTTTATCTTCCTAGAAGATTATAATGATTTTTCCTTTGCCCTTTTTCATATTCCAGAAGCCTTTGGCCAAGCCTCGAGTTTCTAGAATATCGAAGTAAGGTGCGCCTTGCGCTACTTGCCTAATTGCAAAGTTTGACTTTGTCTCCTTTCTCCTTGAGAATAGTCATTAATTCTCCAAGAATTATTTATTGCAATTTAGTATTTCAAAGATCTAAAAATAGATCCATGAAAATCCTTCAATTTCATTATCATATTTTAAGGATCTAATCCTTAGTTCTGATTCAGAAATTAAGGAGTCTACTTGACAAGTATAATGGATTAAGCACTAAAGTTATCATTACATGAATATTCCAAATATCATGCTCTACTTATTTGCTTAACTCCGAGCTTAGGCCTAATATGTTATTTTATCAAATAAAGTAACTTATTAGTTTCCAGGACCATCCTGAAATTTATTCCCAGTTTGAAAATTATAGTCGTTTAAATACATTTTCACCCAAGATTATGTTTTAAACACTAATCTTTCATTTATCTTGATTCTAATAGTCCAACTATTAAATCAACGATTTGTGGTACTTTATATTATAATGATTATTATAGTCCAACTATACAATCAAATATAATTTAAATTAATTAACCTCAATTATATTGATCACTATAGTCCAACTCTAAAATCAACTATTAATTGAAATTAATTAATTCAAATGTATTGATTACTATAATCCAATTATATAATCATCTATAATAAAGTTTAACTGTTTATTAAAACAACAATTTAAATATTAGTTCAGCTAACATTTAATCTGACGACGAAATAATTTGTGATTGAGCGAGTATGGCAAGTTACTAAACGAATATTGCAAATTCAATACTTGCCTCCCACTATTTTTCGGCGAGCCTCTAACCCTCTGTCGAGTACTCGGGAAACCGTGTATCCTAATGGGCTAGGATCCCGTTAAATATCACACAATCTTGACTTTGGCCAACAAATTGTATGATAATTAACTAGGTAGATCTCTAAGATCAATTGGATCCAATCCAATTCCTAGATCCGGTAGGGGGACATCCAAGTCCGAAACATATATCTTATATATGCCAATACATCCAATGTATTACCTAACATTTTTCCTCTGAATCAACTAAGTCTTGGCTTTGGCACAACAAACTTAGTGATCTCAGTCAAGCGCGACCCATTGACCATGGAAAGCTTCGTAATTAATGTCGATGGACAATAAGTGGTATTGACTTTGGCCAACAAACCACAACTTGGACAAGACACCAATATGGAACAAAGCCTTCGTGATTCAAACACATCTTCGACAGACAAAGGCCTTGACTTTGGCCAACAAACCAATGTCGTCTTAGATCTTGAGTAGAATCACTCAATGGAAGGAAAGACGCTTAATATTATTTGAGGGTTTTTCGCGTGCAAATTGGCAACCAATTTATTATATTTGTTAAGGTCTCATCATCATACACCCTTAAACATGCATTATAAACACATAATAAAGCGCATATGAAAAAATAATAATGATATGCAGATGGATATTTTTACATTGATCCTAGATCAAATCTCTCCCTTTCTCTCTCCCGCTAGCACATGTATTGCTTCTACCCATTACACTACACTTCTAAAGAAACCTCATTTACATTGAGGGGAATAGGTGAGAAGAGAAATACAAAGAAATAAGGAGGTGATAGGTTGGACACGCAGGTCCAATTAATAAATCAAATTTATTATAACAATTTCTAAAGTTGCCCCACCCATCTAATATCCATCCTATATACATTATTCATGCATCACAACCATGTATTCACCCAATCATGTTATCAATCAATCTAATCCAATTAATTAATCTGATAATTAGTGATCATCCAATATTCAAACAACGATTTGATTTTGCTCGAGTCAAACTCGTTTTGCGAATAAGTACTCAAAGTACTAATTCTTGAATTAAATAAACTACAAAATTAAATCCAATTCAATTTGTATTTAATATTAATTCACAATTTAATTCCAAATTAAATATTACACTTTATTAACGAACCTTTACGACTTAAATTCCAAATTCAATCGTAACGGGTCTCAAAGCCCGATTAACGTCCAACGTTTATTGAATTAAAGTCCAATGGGCTTTTAATTAATTTCTTTAAGGCGTGGACTTTTGGTCAACTCGGGTCAAATCGATAACCAAAGTCCAATCCGGGATTTACCCTATAAGCCCAGAAATCAATTTTGGCCCATTAGGCCCAATTAAATAATTAAGGTCCATTAAGTCATAATTGGACTTTATGGAAACGGTTTTGGGCCCAATTGGATCCAACCAAATTGGCCTAAACCTAACTTGGTACAACCAAGCCCAAAAGCCCAATTACAACCTTTAAGGCCCAAATCCAATTTCAAGCCCAATTAATTAACTTATAAAATTCCAAATTCCACAATTAATTATCCTAAGTGTTATACACAATTAATTACCCAATTAACATTTCTAAAACATCAATTAGCTTAATTAATCATGCACTTTAACATCAAATAGTGTCCAACACAATTTAACAAAAAATCAAACCCATTTCATGTTTTATACTTCTCGACAATTAGGGGTTTTTTACAATCCGATTCGGTTTCAATCCAATTGAATCCACAATCATCATTTCCCAAATCAATTCAACTCATCCAATGAATCAAAATCAAAAACACCATGAATTTCAAAAAATCATCAAGTTTCGGCCAGCCATTAATTTAGGGAAAATTGTCCAATTCAAAATTCAATCCAATTAAACCTCAAATCAACATTACCCAATTGTTTTAAGTCATCCAATGATCAAACAAACAAAAATTACCAAGACATTAGGGTTCCACATTTTCGGCCAAGCCTTCAAAATTGGGGAAAATTTGATCCAATCAAATTTCATGAAATTGATCATGCACAACTTCAATTAATCAACATCCAAGCATACTTAATCAATCAATTTAACCAAATCATGCTCAAATTGATTTTTCCCAATTTTAAACCCTAAAAATTTCATGCTCGATATAAGCTCAAGATATCATTGTTGGTTTCTAATTAGGTCCCAAGAATCATGAAATCGAGCACAAAACGCATGAATACACAAAGGAGAATGGCGGAAACATACTCACAATGAACGGATCTTGCGACGCGAAGAACACAAGCCTTTTCTTCCTCCAAGATGGCTCGGCAGTGGCTTCTCCTTGCAGTGGACTGCTCGGTTTTGACTGGTTTGGCTTCTCCAAGAATCGGCCATGGGAGACCTCCATTGAAGCTCCAAGCTTCAAGCTTCAAAATGATTCCATGCTCATGTGTTCACTGCCCTATCACCTTTGTATTAACCCATTTGTGTGCTAGCACCTTGTCTTCTTCCTTGCTTCTCACGGCCAAGCCAAGAGTTGGAAGAAGAAGAAGAAAAACGGCTCAAAGCCGAGAGAGAAGAGGAGGGAAAAATGGGTTTCCTAGAAACCGTGTGAGTGGAGAGATAAAGGAAAAGAAAATGTTTTATATATGTATTTATTTTTATTTTCCAAAAACAAAAACAAAAACAAATACAAAAAGCATTTTCCATTTATCAAAAAGTCAAAAAGCAAAAGCAATTAATGCTTTTTTCAACTACCACATCAATCACTCAATCAATTAATCAAATTGTCACATCACTCAAAGTGACATGTGATTTGACGCTTGATGTGACTTGCAATTTGACGCTTGATGTGACTTGCGTGCCGCACTCGAATTCGAAATGCGAATGCGCTCGCAAACACTCTCGGGCTTGGGTTTGCTAATTCCAAAATAACGAATTTTCCATCGCGACGTAATTAAACGATTACACCTAGCGAAATCATTATTCACGTCGCTAACGAATTAATTCTAAATTAATTCGTTTGCCCGAATTAAAATCTAATTTTAATTCCGCGTCGAAATCCAATTTCGCATAATATATCGAATATATTATTTTATCGATTAATTCCAAATTAATCGTTCTCTCTCTTTAATTAATATTTTATCCCAGATAAAATATCTTTGTAATTAATCCAAGATTAATTTTCTCTCTCTTCTAATTAATCCCAGATTAATTAAAGTGCGAGTCATACATCATCGGTGAATTTTCGGGAAGCGACCCATGAGATCCCCGAATATGTTGGCAGTAAATTTGGTCGTCGGACTATCCGAACACGTAAGTACCTCGTACTACGTTTATACCGATTTGTAACCGTACGCATATCGTATCTGTCATGCTAGTCTATCTAATTTGTAAATGTCATAATTATTTACAAACCTATGAATATGAATATTTAAGTGTAAAGATTCTCATAACGCCTCAAAACTTTCGCTTATTACTCTAAAGACTTTATATATATATATATACACACACACACGCACATATATACATACAAACAAACATATTTAAATAAGGATATATATATATATATATATATATATATATAATGAATAATTCCATTTTATTGATTAATATGAAATTACGAATATAATACAACCATGTTTTATTACAAATATATGTACATACAAGCCATTCATTGTAGGAAACGACTTTCCTTAGCGCGGTGGAAGTTGCTTGTGGTGGCACCAGCTCCGGTATGGATCTTTAAAATTTTATTTGCCTTCTCCCTTTGTTGTCGTAGCCGAGATCAATCCTTTGGTGTCCAACGCTTTGATCAACCACTCAATCTTCCGAACTATGACTCGAAACCAATAAACCGAAGTGTGGGCTTCACTCACAAAGATCAAAACTCTAAACTATTTAGAGAATTAAGATGTCACAATGGTGTTTGGCTTTTGGAATTTCAAACACTCTCACAACACTTATGAATGTTTGAACTCTCTCTATTTTCTCTCAAATTCTTTCTCACAACACTTGTGTGAATGAATGCAAAATGTTAACCCTAGAAGTGAGAGAAATGGTAGAGATTATATTCTCTTACACAAGCCAACTAACCTTGTCATCAAGCATCTAATGTTTTCTTGCAATGACCAACACAAAAATGTGAATGTCATACCAAAACATATGAAATGATAAGTTAAAGACAATGACTTTGTCATTAAACATCCAATGCTTTCTTTCAATGGCAAACACATAAATCTGGAGGCCATACCAAAGCATAAAAATGGATTAGCTAATAACAAAACTATTAGGTGTATACAAGCCATCTAATAGACATAATAAATTGGAGAGCATGGCAAGCCATATGGCTTTGTCTCCAAGGTAAATAAAAATCGTCATCTCAATAATGATTAAATTACCTTCAATTATGTTGTAGTAATTATCTCATAATTATTAATAACTTGATTATCTCATAATCAAAGAATTCTACAAACATTAAGTTAAACTAATTTAACATAGTTTTCATTTGTGACAATAAATATTATTAATCTCATTAATAATATATAAATATAATGTGAGCATATTATTAGACAATCTAATTATATTAGGTTTGTTACAGTTAATCGAGCTAGCACGGAGACCAAATGGACCTACGGTTCCGAGCTCCAATAATTCTGAAATATTAATTAAACTTTTTAATCAAATATTACAAATTATTAACTTCGCGTTATTCCACTAAAAACTCGAAGTTGAACTCTCGTTATCGTAGATGGATAAAATAAACCGAACAACTTCAGTGTCCATCGATATAATCATTACATATGGATATAGCCCTTCACGAATATCTCATAAATAGAGCCAGGTCAAAAGTCCGTTAAACCCCTCTAAATATTTTGTCTCTTAAGCACCGTTGATTCTATAATGAATAATTAATTCATAACAATTATGAATATAAAACTTTCTATTCGTATTAGAAAAATTGAGTGCTCAATTTGTTCAAGTCCCGAATCAACTCCTAAAAAAGATATTCTTCTGTTTCTTGTAAGAATGAGTGGATTTCATATCTATGTAAAACGTTCTCAGCTACACACCAAACCATATCCCCAAAATACGTAGTTATTGGCCGGGAATGCAACACCAACCTCACCATAGTAAGTCAAAGGATATAGCATGTCATGTAGGAGTTCGTAGTACACTCAGGATTAAGATAGAATCCATATATGATCATCTATTAGATAAAATGAATTTCTTCGGTTAATGGATATTAAAATAAATTTGTATTTATCTGAGTTCAGACCTATATGATCTAATCATACAAGGTGCCTCCATTCCCATGTCACTATATGAACGATCCCGGATCAAAATTGTCATATAAGTATAGAATGGACCGCAGCTATAGATAAACCACAAACAAAGTACCCTCTTTGTTTGCTCTCTACGGACTATTTAGATTACTAACTTTAGACACAAACCCTCTTGTGCATCAAACATTAACTAAGTCTGAAGGTACAATAGTAATCAAGGTAAACAAGACAATTGGACAATATGCTATATAAATCAAACAAGTTTGATAAAATGAATAATGCATTTATTATTATTACAATAATCAATTCCGTTTTACAATACATGAAGCTTTATGACATAAATCCCAACACTTACATGTTGTGTATACTATTGTTCAACAAAAAGTCATTTTTAGACAATAATCACATTGTAGCGAGTTTAGTTTAGTGGTATCTCCTTAATAATTAATGGATCATTCAATTTAATTGATATTCCAATTAAAAAAAATTATTTTTTAAAAGGATTAAAGTTGAATCATTTCACTCTAAAATTAAAATAAAATATTTGGGGAAAAATATATGTTCTCATGATTTGTATGTAAGGTCAATTAAAATTGAAGATTTGGATTATGAAATTGTAAAACATAATTTTGTTTTTGAATTATATCAATACTATCAATTTTTTTTTGTAAGTATAAGTAAAGAATCCACGGATAAAAATAGAAAAGTCTAGTATGAATTGTCACTAAATCTTCAATTTTGGTTTTTTTATATTTATAGGTTAGATTGAAGCAAAATAGTTATTAAATGATAACTCTAATTTAATAAAAACATTAACGTATTCATATTATATATTTTTATTTTAGCTTTAGTTTGGGGAAAATAAAGAACTTTTCTTAAGGATTTTCTCAAATAGAAATAGAGAATGAAGTAACTAGGAAGATCAGGATTATTATAATTCCACTCTTCAAGAGAGATCATTTATAAATCGATTTTTTTTTTGAATTCATTCAAATTGAAAAAAAAAACTGATATAAATGTTATGGATTGAATTTTATTATTTCGCTCTTGGTTTCTATCTAAAAATATATCCATTGTCCATAAAAAAAAGGTGAATTGTCCCAAAATTTCATGTCCAATTTTGATTTAGCAACGCCAATGAGGTAGTGGCCTCATTGGTAACCCATGGGTTCGAGTCCCCACAAAAGCAGTGGGGACTCAAACCTTCATCTTTAGGAGGAAGAAGTTCTCCTATATGAGAGTTGATTCCCAAGCTGTGTTTTGGCTGATTTAGAATTTGTAAGTCCCGAGCTACGTCTCGGTTGATTTCTGGGCAGTGCTATAATTGTATGTATCTAGAATCCCAGTTGATAGCATATTGTAATATATGTAGTTTGTAATAATTCAAAAAAAAAAATTGATTTAGCAACATAAAAAAATATGAATCGACGTCATATTGAAGTCGAAGAGCATAATACGTTACAAATAAAATTATGTAAATTACAAATTACGTTACATAATTACACTAAATTACAAATAAAAATCTTATCTAAAAAATTTAAAAAATATATTATTATATATATGCAAACCGGTTCCAACCGGAATCGTACGGTTCCGGTTGGAACCGGGGAGGAACCCTAACCGGAACCGAAACCGAAACCGGAACCGGTTGGAACCGAAACCGTCCGGTTTCAACCGGTTCGGTTCCGATTCCGAACCGGAACCTTGGCCGGGTCTAGAAGAGCATCTATATTGCAGGATAAGGAGATTGATAATTGAGTTGTCCGAGTCCGAGTAGAGTGGACCTGACTGACTGACTGACTGTCGCATCAGTGATTTGTATGTGAGTGGAGAGAGAACCCATGCATGCATTGTCAGGGAAGTATCATGCCACTGTTACGTCATTATCATTTTTTTTTAAAAAAAAAAAGAAAAAAGAAAAAAGAAAAACAGAGATTTTAAAGGAGAAATTAAATGCAAGGAACAGTGAGTGGGTGGTGTTGGAGTGGGAGGATTCAGGATTCAGTCTGAAAAAGGGGATTAAGGTGCAATTTTGCTGTGTGGAAATGGGTGGATATGCAAATTGATGGCATGGTCAGGCAGATTTTAATGGGGAGACTTTAATTCAAGCTACTTTTAGTCTACATACCCATCCATACATTATTTAATAATATTTTTAAAATCGAATCGGATCGGATCGGATCTATCGGTTGAACTCGGAAATCAACTATCAGTTTAGACAGATTGAATTTTAAAAAATTAAAATGGAAAAAATGGGTAAAAATTAGTCAAAATTGATATACTCTTGAAGTCATTATCCGAAACTAGTATGGGAAAGCAACTCCCTCTTTCTCTCTTGTACTACTTCCCAGCCAAAGAAAAATGCAAAAAAAAAAAAAAAAAAAAAAATCTCATTTGGAATCTGGGAATTGAAAATAGAGAGAGAAGGCAAAATCAAAAACCAAAACAGCAAAAGTGGCAACTTGTAGAGTCTCATCTCCTTCTCTGAGTAAGAATACAATTAATTAATATATCAGTTTCTAGTAGCTGTAGCTGTAAGATTTTGTTAGTGAAGAGTTTGAATTGAAGATGCCAAGGCCAGGTCCAAGACCTTATGAGTGTGTGAGGAGTGCGTGGCACAGCGAAAGACACCAACCGATGAGAGGTTCTGTCATTCAACAGATTTTCAGGTTCTGGGTCATGTTCCTTTTGCTTGTATTTTCAATTATACCCAGTTGCTGTTTTTCAATTTTATTATACATTTTTCTGATTGCCCACCATGTGTTTGCTTAGAGTCGTCCATGAGACTCACAGCTCTCAAACAAAAAAGAACAAGGAGTGGCAAGAGAAGGTCCCTATTGTTGTCTTGAAAGCCGAGGAAATTATGTACTCCAAAGCCAATTCTGAGGTTTTCCCTTCTTACTTAGATTTTGCTTAAAAGATGTTGGATCTCTGCACTTTTGTGTGTGTTGTGTTTATTTTCCTTTTAGATAATTCATTTTTGCATTGTTCCATTATTCAGGTTGAGTACATGAATCTTGATACATTATGGGACCGTGTAAATGATGCCATTAACACGATTATACGGAGGGACGATAGCAATGAAACTGGAGAGCTTTTGCCACCATGTGTTGAAGGTAACAGATTTTTATTCTCTCATGCAGTTTCAGATCCAATTGTCCAATCATGTACTTAGGTTGCTTTCATTTTGGACGCATCACTGTGTGGCCATCCTTCTACCAGCTCAAACTTGGTTATTTTGCAATTTGCAAGTAGTCTAAACAAATTCAACTTAGGTTGTTGATTTCTGTTTGTTCATAATGTTTATGTTGCTTAGCTGCCCTTAATCTGGGCTGCATTCCGGTGAAAGCTTCAAGAAGCCAACAGCACAGTAACCTGAGGACTTATCTCAATCTTAGACCACTAGAACCTGCTTCCTTGCCTCCTAAAATCGTTGATAAAACTATTGAAGAACAGTGCCTTAATTTCTCCCCGCTTCACACTGGCAATCAATTTAACTTTGCAAGATCCTCTTTGAATGTGAATTCAACTCTTCGGTTTCCAGAATCAAGCTGTCAAGTTATTAGAAATGATAATCTAGCTCCTCCTCCTAGCTACCCTCTGTACAAGAATATCCCCTCTGGCCATACCAATGTCCCAATGAAGTTGAATGCTGTTTATCCATTATATTATGGAGCTCGATTTCAAACTGCAGATCCCAATTCAGGTTCCTGGATTCCAGAAAACCTGAAATCTACCATTACTTTTGAAGGCAAACCTGTTGGTACATCAATTCCAGAACCTGCTAAAATGGGTCCCTTGCCACGTCTTTTCTCCTATCCAGGCTCTGATATTGCTTCTAAGGCAACCATAAAACCAGATTTTCACGGCTTTCAGAAGAGGCCGCGAATAAGAGAATATGATTTATCCTTGCAGTTAGGTCTTTCGGGAGAATCCAGTATGTGCTTTGATAGAAGTTCAGCTCGTGAAATGGAAGATGTTGGTTCAATCAATTCTCAGGAGGGTAACAAGTTAAGAGAGCTTTCTTCAGAAAGAAATAAGGAATTTTGTTTCTTTCCAGAGAAGACTGCTGATTATCCCCATGAATCCTGTTCAAGTGGGTGGTTTTCGGAGAATGAATGTCAGAATTTAGAGGCATCTATTAGAAAGCGTAGGGCACTTTGCAGTGACAACTCGGAGGATGTTCAATTTTGCTGGCATCCGGGGCTTCCATCCAACCAGTTTACTGGTCAAATAAGAGGTCCAAATTTGTAGGGTACCATTTTGAAGTTGAAGTTTATGTGCCTGATATATATTGGTGATTCCTTTTTGCTTTAAATCTATTTCTGAATGTAGGATTTTTACTTGCTGATGATGAGTTGCACAAGAAATTGAAATGTAAATGAACTCTTGAGTTTTACTCGGTACTTTATTATTATAATTTACCACATAATATTCAGGAGAATTTATTATTATAATTTACCACATAATATTCAGGAGAACATGTTGGAAATTCAAGAACACATACGCAATGGAAAACACAAAAAGTTTTCTTGATTACCACACAAAATTAAGATATTTTTCTCAATTAAGCATTGGTTTGTGTGTATTCATTAAAGATAACCAAGAATGTTAGAATTGTGTACGTTACACCAGTCAAGATAACTCGAATCTTGAACGAATCCTTGCTTTCTGAAATCTCTTTGTTGTTTATTCGATTTTGAATGTGAGTGATCCACACAAAGTAGAAAAATCTTTCACGTGACCCATTATGCTCCCTCTCATATTGGTAACAAGGATAATTATAGGCTTCATAAGTCTAAATAAATTAATAATTAATTGATCTTTAATTAACTCTTTAATTAAGAAATCTTTTATAAATCATAAGTGACATCTAACAATATATCATGTCCCACAATTGAGAAAGAATATAAATTCAAGAAACCTTTCTGTTAACGATTATAATGTGACATAATCATTTCACCATAACTATATCCCACTATTGATTGATTTAGAGTATGTAATATGTCCTCTAATAATCATGACTAATGAAATAGTGACTTAAGGTGATAACTTGCAAATTACAGATTTTGAAACTCCTTTTAGAACTCTCTCATCATGTCAATGGGTTTACGTTATCACTTATGCGATATCATCTTTAAATTATCTGGAGTGGTGAATCTTACCTCATAAGATTCATATTACCTAATCACTATCCTATTCGCAATCCCTCCTGGATGATGGAGATGTAATACGAAATCATATAATCTGCTTTAAGATTCGATGAAGATCTCAATCCACTTTAAGGATTCATATAATCAGCTTTAAGATTCAATGAAGATCTCAATCCACTTTAAGGATAAGTCATACCATCGTTACTATGAGAACTTCCATAAACATGTGGGGGTAATCACTCTATATGGATTCTTTTACGGGCCAATTTATTATATTTTCTCTATAACAATGACCTATATGTTATACTAAGTAAACAACTTTACTAATAGCTTATAAGATAAAAATATCACATTTTCCAAAGTGAACATTCATAACAAATGATAGTCTATCCACTATATATCGAGGTCATTATTATTGATAATCTCACGACTAGTTTAAAAAATAAAGTTGTCTTAGTTTGGTGCCAAATTTAGAGGTTATTCATTGTCATCGGTAATTTATGTAGTGTCATAAGTTGACATCTCTTATACCTACGGAATTTTTCATCGGTAATTTGGCTACATCGATTATTTATTATTGTTTGAGTTCAAACCTTGGATGTTTATATATTCAAATATCTTCAGTATATTATACCATTTGTTGGTATGAGAAATATGTCAGATAGATAAATGATTGACCATCTCACACCACAATCACTTTCATTATTTTGTAATAAGGAGAGATGAGATAAATATTTTAAGCTCATTATCTGAGTGATATTTATTAGGGGTGGAGACAATTCGATATAATTACAAAAAATTTATAATTATAATTATTCGATTTTTCAAAAGTAAATGTTTGGTGTTTTTATTAAAAAATTTATAATTATTTTTAATTATTGGTTCGGTTTTTTTAATTTTTTTTTTAATAATAACATATAAAATTTTAAAAAATAGTAGCATTCATTGAATCTAACATTTACTTCAATTTTCTATATACTGTCACTCTTCTAATAATCACAACTACACCAATAAATTTTTTTCATAAAATATGATCATCATTTAAATTAATTAAAATGTAGGAAAATAAAAAGAATAATAAAAGTTTTCCATGACTTTGGGGTGTTATGTATCGTCGTCCCCCAAAGCATGCCACGCATGTCCCTGAAACTAGTGGTCTTGGGGCGTTACGTATCGCCGTCCCCCAAGCTACTGAACTAGAACTTAAGATGCAGATCTATGCTACCCTCCAAGCTCTGAAACTAGGATCTAAGGGCATCTGTCATCCCTAGTCCTGGACTAGGATCTGGGGACGTTACGTATCATCGTCCCCCCAGTCCTCTACATATGCACATGTTATCCGTCAATTCCATGTATGCACCAAGTTACATACTGAGGTAGGTTTTTCCCCCATGCCTCGAAAAAATCATACTCGGGAAAACATTTATTTATCAAACATATCTTAAAAACATAATATATCATGAAATGACTATAGTAAGAATGAACTAATGCCCTAAAAGCGAGAAAATAAGTATGTCATGTAAAGTAACAAAATGAAAATCAACTTAAGGGAAGGTGTCCACTCACAGATTGAAATCTGGTTGGTGTTATACCGCTTCATTGAAGGAAATTGCAATTCATGCAATGGTCTATAAGCAGTAACTCGATTAGATTATAAACTATGAGATAAGTTTCAGAACTAGGCTAAACTTTTTAATCCAAGTACGTGATATCGTCACTTGGTATTTTATGCTTGCAATAAGATGTAATGTATGTATGCGAACTAATACAAGACCCTAAGGGAGGTCTCTAACATGTTAGGGTGAAGCCGGACTGATAAAAACTGATTTTGGGGAAACGTTTTGGTGACGCTTCATGACACAGGGTTTTGCGCGTCGCGACGCGAACCATTCAAGAAATATTTCTGGAAAAATTTTCAGTAAACGTCGCGACGTGCATGTTTCTAGAAACGTTCCTGGGAAATTTCCCAGTACGCGTTGAGACGTTGCGCAGTCTGCGTCGCGACGCAAGGCTAAAAACAGGGCCTAACCTCAATTCTTCCATGCCTAATTTCCCACATACACATCTCACACTTCATACTATAAACTTTACTCAAACAACTTCTTAAATTTCAACATCCATTCTTATTAAACCAACACTCCATAGTAAAATTTTACTTCCTAATTTCATAACTCCATTTAGCTCAATTATAGATTATCAATAATTTAGATTTGTCTCAATACAATCAACTCCCATGCCTATTTTCTTACCAAATGCAATCCTTAATATGTTACTATCATTATCATAACTTCATATCATTTAAATTTCAAAATCCAAAATTTGGGTCAAAAGATCTCATCTCATTTTATTGGATTTTCATCCTCCTACAAGTCCCTCATGGTTGTTCCTTTCTTCCTTCTTGCTTGATGAATGGGTATTACACATTGCTTCTTTTTCTTTCTTCTTCTTCTTCTTCTTCTTCTTCTTCCCCTCTCCCTTACGTTTTCTTTCTCTTTTTCTTCTTTTTCTAATTTTATGAAACATTGAATAGTAACCTCCTTACATACTATGACTTATTTGATATTTGGAAAAATGTAGAAAAGTGTTAGAAATGTGGGGAAAATTTGAGATTATTCTAGATGGATCCGCGTTACTATTCATCCAGAATTTTGACTTACATTTTTTTACCTATTTCTGGTTTGATTTTGGAAAAAATTTCACGCGGAAGTTGGAGGTATCGATCTCATATTTCTGGTGATATAAAATTCATTAAAATCAGAGTTTGTATGAGAAAGTTATGGCCCCAATACCGTGGGCTGTCCGGAGTGAAATATCATACAATTATGTATCGGAACTTCAAGTAATATCGATTGTCCCCGAGGTCGCCTCATGAGTGTATATGTGTTCCATATAACTTATATTATGAATATTCATTCCAGAATAAAACAGTAGTCGAGATTGCCCATCGATGGGATTGTCGTTTGTTACAATATATATATATATATATATATATATATCATTAAACCTCAATTAGTTTCAATATAAACTAAATTAGATCAAATATGTATATAAAATAAAAGATGTGCTATCATTAAATGGATAATATAATGAAAAAAATAATTACTTATATTCATGAATATATCATAAATACGATAAGGATTGACGTTCATAATATCAACCCAACAATTAGATCAATATCATCATTAATATCAACACGAATTATAAAATAGTAATTCACCGACAAGACATTTTTCCATTTTTATTCTCATAGGGAGTCTCCATTATAAGAATTTCATCATCAAATATCAATATGAACTCTATAAATAAAAAAAGTTATCCTCAAATTCACGATCCTCATCCCGAGGACAGTGGAACTTGACTTGAGGAAATGCATAAGTGGCCAATAGCTATAATAGTAATGAATATCTCCCCCTAATACTCTAACCCTTTTCTAAAGTATGGCTTCACTCCGGGCACTGTTTATGGAAAAAATGTATAAAATTATATAGCGAAATTATCAATTTTCCATTCCAAATTAAAAAAAAAAAAAAAAAAACTTTTAAAGGAGAAGTTAGGAAACTTCCCTAATAATTACATGAATTTGGGAAAGTGGGAAAATTTCGGCATGTAACTGTGTAATATAATTTTCATTGTTTTCCTATAAAAGAAAAAGGCTTGTCATTTTGTATGGTTGAGCATTTTGATGTTAATGAGAATCTCAGCAAACAAGTTTAGTAATTGTATTGTGAAATTTAAGATTTATTTTATTATGTATGTGAATATTTCTTTTACTAATGATACATATGTATGGTTGGATCCTTGGGCATCTTAAATGTTCTATTGAGGATATGTTTCTTTTAAAATAAGAATTTATAATTAACAAAATTTAAACTGTGACGAATATTATAAAAAAAATTGGAAAATTATCTCAGAACCACTTTAAGTTTGAGAGAAATACATGTAGCCACCGCGAATTTCTAACAATGACATTGCACCACCTCTGATTTGTGTTTTGTGTCGATGAGTCACTTTTCCATTAACGGTGTTAAGTGAATGATGACGTTAGGAGGGTATTTTTGTCAAATCAATATATTATAGTGACTCCTTTATACAAAATCGAAAAGTTAAGAGGTGTATTGACATTATCATAATTTTTTGGTGGTGCAGAGATGATATCTAGAAATAAAAATAAAATAATAAAATAAAATAAAAATAACAACAATAACACTAATAGTCCTCTATAATCGAATGATTCTTTCATAATGTCAAAAAATATATACAACGTGATTTAATATTAATAATGTAGCGAAATCATGCAACATAAACTCTTCAGAAAATCTTTACTCAGGAAATTAGTTTCCATTATAAAGTAATAAGTGAAATTACTGACAATAAAAAAATATTATCAAAAGAAATGGTTGAGGGGATCCTAATAGACCCACGTGTATGCTTCTCAGCTTCCTCTACAATCACCACACAAACACACGCTTAGATCCCCCACCACACGCATGTCGAGATCTCTCACAACATGCACGCGTGCCATAGCTCACTTGCTCCATCAACAACCGTCCCATCATAGCTCCCCACACAAATTCAATAGAAATATCACAACTAGAAGAGTCCACACGAGAAGTTTGAAATGTTAAATTTTATGCATTTTTAATTTAATAATTATATGATTTATTATATATAGTTATATGAATTATTATTAAATTGAAAAATATTATTATTATTATTATTATTATTATTATATTTTTTAGATATTATCTCAGCACTATCAAAGAATTAAGATAATGTTAATGCACCACCTAACCTTTCAATTTTATGTTAATGAATCACTATAATATAGTGATTTGATAAACGTTTAATACCGTCAACAAAAAAAAGGGTTTATTGATATAAAATATAAAACAAAGGTGATACAATGTGATTCTCAAAAATCTATAATAGCAGATAATTTCCTGAAAAAAAATTCACACATTCGTCAGTAACACCCTTATATTTATTTTATTTATATTAAAACCTCGATTTTGGCGAGGGATTTTTTTATTGATTACAATCAATGAAAGAGAGACACTTATTTAAGGTCTCAATAAGAAACTACGCTAGAAACAAAAACAAGAAACAAGAAACAAAGCTAGCTAGTGAACACACTACAGAAAAATTGTAACAAGGCAAATTAATAGAACCACACGAATCCGAAATAAGCGATGATTGATTTGAATTTCCCCAAACTGCAAATCTTGATTACCTTTTATGAAGACGACTTTTAATGTACTCCCTGCCAGTCATGATAAGAAGGCAGTTACACAACATAGGTACATGAAAGCCACACGGCAATAATAGACGACAATATGGTGATATAGAAGCCGCCCACAACCTGAGATGAAGCTTTGTTGGCGGGAGGAGTAGGAGGAGGAGGAGGAGGAGGAGGAGGAGAAGGAGAAGGAGAAGGAGAAGGCGGCTTGACCGGTGGGGGATTCGGAGCCGGTGATGTGGTGTTTTTTGATGGTGGTGGAGGCAAGGGAATTCTGGGAGGTGGAGCAGTGGCCGCCGGGGTGCTGGTGCCGGTGACGTTGATGGCTAGCCGTTGTCCCAAGGAGCAGTGGCTTAGGTATGTAGAAGTGAAGTAATATTCACTAGTTAATTTGAGTGTGATTATTACTGGACTTGAACTGAATATGTCAATTGTGCTATTGATGTTGCACGTTTCATATACATCCTTCGTCACTAGGGCAACATCTTGTGTCCCATTCACAAAGTTAAATACTGCATATCATTAAATAAGAGGAAAATTAATAATTACGTTTTAATATTTCAATTTCTAAAGATAAATTAATGATCTAAACATCTGTTGTTGTTTTTTTTTTTTGAAATTAATTAATCATTTTATGAAAACAACATGGAGTTAATTAAACAAATGTTATGTAAAATTACCTAGAGCGTCACCAACGAAGAAAGTAAAGAAAGAAGCCCAAGAGGAGTAAAAAAGTGCACCACCGGGAGGAATTGTCCAACCAATGTTACCGCCGACGGAGTAGTTCACCGGAGTTGTGGGCAGAGAAGGCTGAACGGGGTTGGGCTGAGGAGCAGGGGCAGTAACGTAAATTGCTAGCTTCTGGCCTAATGAGCAGTGCAGCTCTAGGGTACATATAAAGTAGTACTCACCAACTGCATCCAAGGTGAATTTTGCAGGACCCGCTGTCTTACGTGAAATGGGAGCCGTTGGATTGCAGATCTCATATGCTTCTTTTGTTACGCTGGCTACATCTTGTTGTCCAGTTGTGAAATTAAACACTGCATATATATATATATAAGTGGAAATTAATTTGAGCAATGTGAACGTATGTTCTTAACGGCCGATAGAGCTAGCACATACCAAGAATATCGCCGACAGTGAAGGTCTGCATGGAAGCCCAAGTGACATAAGAAATGGCGCCGCCGGTAGGAATTTGCCACCCCATATCGCCGCCGACCACATGTGTAGTATCAGCACCTGTGTTCTGTAAGAGACAAGCTATCCATGTAATTGCTAAAATGATTATCCTAGCCATATTTGTTTTTTGCCACTTCTTTTGAATTTTTATTGGAGACTTTAATTTAATGACACTATTTATACTAGTTATAATTGGAGTTTTGAGCGATGTGGAGGAAAGAAATTGTTAAGTTTTGGTCATTATTTTTGGCTAATTTTTTTATCACCCTCCTTTGCATTTTATTAATTTTTATAAACACTTAACACTTCAATACTCGAGTTAGTATTCCCCTAAGAACAGCATTAATGGGACTTGTTTTATGAACATATTAAAGTTCACATGTTTCTTTAACTCGTTCCCAAATTGCAAAACATGACGTAACATTTTAACTTTCCAGAGGAAATTTAATTAGTCACGGCCAGTCATCATTAAATTAATGTTGTGTACATTGTCAAATTAAACTATATTAATAATGCGTTTGCGTAATTGGACTCATTCCCTGAAAATTATTTTTAAAATCAAACGTACATATCACTATATCAGGTATGATTTTGATGCCTTTATTAACTAATTTATAGACATTGAAAGGACTTGGTATAATCTTTTTAAAATAAATTCAGAAAAAGAACCGGTTACGTATAGATAGATTCAGAGGGCGGGGAAAGTCAAAAATTGAAGATATATAAGAAAGTTTGTAGCCTCATTAAAGTTTTATAACGTTGTCTTTCTATGTAAAATGACAACTAATTAAATTTACTAATCTTGTTAAGAGATTAATTGTAGTGGTGAATTATAATACTGAAATGTGTAAAGATTATTTTATTAAATTTAGCTACATTACTAATTTTAACTTTGCTTATTTGCCACTCGTGTATTTATATCTATGAAGGATTCTTATTCGGTAACTATAAATCACAGCTTTTTAACAAGTCAGCACAAAAAATATAAATCCCTATATCGTTGGGTTAGGTTAAATGTGAGACAAATTTGTTGGACAATTTAGAAATGATTGAAATTACCTATAAGCACTCAAATAATAGCAATTATACCTAAGAGAAGGGGTGAATTAGGTATAGTGATAAAATAATATGAAATTAAAAATCTTTACGATCTTAAGCTATTTAGTTAGTAGCTTTACAAAAATAAGCTTATAATTCAATTACCACAATTGATATATGCAATCATTAAATCAAATATTAACAATTTTTACTAATTGATAAACTAATATAATATAAAACTTGCGATGAATAAAAGAGTAATGGTTAGATAAATTGACACTATAATTTATAGTGGTTCGGCTAACAATGCCTACGTCTACTCCTCCAAACCGCGCTTGAAGCTTTCCACTATTCAAAAGTGATTCCACACTTTACACTATGAGTTTTGCGTGACTCACTCACAAACCAAGAGTTTTGTTCCTAGATTCACTCTAAATATTTACACAATAGTTTTATCTCATAGGCTCACTCAAAATCTTTGTATAAATTCACCATTTTGAGTATACCCACTCAACAAGAGATTTCCACAACCACAAGTGTTTAAGATAAAAAGATTTACAATTCAACTTGGGAACTCACAAAAGATAAAGAAGATTTAA
>SKCR01000348.1:0-29151 GCA_019454045.1 Zanthoxylum bungeanum | reverse complement strand
GATGTGTGTGGTTGGCAATTAAAGCCAAATGTGTGTGAAATGAATTGGATTTTCATTTCATGTGTATTTGATACACAACTTAACACAAAAACCGTATACAATTAATACACACATTTTCCCTCCTCTCTCTCTTCTTCTTCTTCTCCCTCACTCACGACATTTTCTGGTTTCTAAAGAGGCAGTGAACTGCCGATTTTAACAAAGGAAATGGAAGGGAAGCAAGTGTGTTTTGTGGCAAAACAAGAGTGCTAGCACACTCCGGGATCATGCCAAGGTGATAAGGGAAGTATACCCATGAGCCGGGAAGCCAAATGTTGAAGCTTGGAGCTTCAAATCTTGAAGACAAGGGGCGCCAAACACTGTTCACAGCAGCCCACTGCTTTGTAAAAGTGTGCAGAATTTCGAATTTTTGTTGTCCAAATCGTCGCTCAACCGCTCGATGTAAGTATTCCGCACTTCCGTCGTTGTATTCACTTGTGTATCATGCTTGAGTTTTGATCTTGGGACCTATAGAAACTCCAACACATTCCGCTCATCGGGAATTCACATCATGCCTCAACAAACGACTCTCATGCGATATCAAATATTAAAATAAATAAAGAAACGAAAGATAATAAATAAAAAGGTTCCCTCAGGTCTAACCTCTTTTTTCGTCTATCGAAAGCGCGTTACACGGCTGTCGGAAAGGTTGATATTCCGCAACTTTTCTGGTTTGCTAATCCAATGTTTCTCCTCGCTGTTTTGTTGTTTGGGCTGTTGTTTTCAATTCATTTCGCTGCTATTTTCTGGTTACTGCTTTAAGGTAATTTAGGGACTGTTTTGGTGCGGTTTTAAGGGGTATTGGGCTGTTTTTTTAGTGCAGTTTTGGGGGAAATTTCTGGGCAGTTTTCAGGGTGCAGTTTTGGGTTAATTCGGGGACTGTTTTGGGTTATTGATTGTTTTATTTGGTCGGTGATGGGGGCCTCTAACGTGAAGGGATAGGTAGCTTCTGTGCGTGAGGGCAAGGGGCTTGTTATGTGTGCGCTTGTGGAGGCAGCAACATGATGAAATGGCAGGTTTACGTGACGAATGGAGGCATCAATGTGAAACAAGTTGTGGTGGCTTTGTGCGTGAGGGTGTTGAGGGCAGGACTATGTGCGTGAATTAAATGAGTCAGGTGGCGTTGATCTTGGGGGGCTTGAGGATGTGTCGTTGAGTGATGAAGGGGCATGCTTTGAAGGATTGTACGTTTGGTGTTTGTAGAGGGTCAGCTGAGTGTTTGTTGTGCATTGGTTCAATGGTGTGAACAGTTTTATTTCCCTTGTTTGTTGATTTTGTGAGTCTCGGCTAGGGGTGTTTTCCTTTGATTTTTTATGAGAATGAGCTCCAAGGGTTTAATGCGTTGGTGAAGTGTTCTTTTTATAGGCAAAGGGATGGGGACTTTCTTTGTTTGAAAAGGAGAAGGATTTGTGCATTAATGGGAGATATTTTTAATTAGTATTTGATAAGGAAAAATCTTTTAATTAGGGAAGTGATTTGATTTAATTTGATTTATTCTCTTTTAGTTAGGGATATGATTTGGTTTAATTAGGCAAGGGATCCATGGGATTTATTTAATTTAGGAAAGGGATTTGGCTTGATTTATGCATGTGTTAAATGTGTGATTTAGTATTTTGGAAGGTGCTATGGGCGTGTGGTTCAAGGCTTTGTTTGGGCGTGTGGGCTTGGTCCATTTAGTGGGTTTGGTGTGTGGTTTAGGGATATGTGGGCTTGGTGTGTGTCTTGCGGTGGTTTAAGCTAAAGGTGTGCTTTGAAGCGGAGGTCCAACAAGCGAACCCGAAGCTAATCCAACGAATTAAATCCAACAATGTGTCAATTCTTGACTCTTCCCTTTCGACATCCGTTTGCCGCAGCTTCCACAATTAAAGAGGTAGTGTCTCCATGCGAGACTCATCATCGGGACTTATATGTAAAAATTCAGTGCCTTCAGTCGCCCCCACTTTGATGGGACTTGTGTAGTGTGTGACAATGACAATCCTATCAAAGTCTATGCAATGCATTTTTACTTACCTGGCTCGCCAGCTGCCACTTGACTTGCCTGTAGCTATGAGTTGAGTTGATGTTGTGTCTTACCTGGCATGCTAAACCCCATACCCGAGGCGTCGCAGTTGCGTCTCCATACCTAGAGTGTCGCAGAGTTGATTTTGTTGTGCCATACCCGGCGTGCTAAACCCCATACCCGAGGTGTCACGGTTGCGTCTCCATACCTAGAGTGTCGCAGAGTTGATTTTGTTGTGCCATACCCGGCGTGCTAAACCCCATACTCGAGGTGTCGCGGTTGCGTCTCCGTACCTAGAGTGTCGCAGAGTTGATTTTGTTGTGCCATACCCGGCGTACTAAACACCATACCCGAGGTGTCGCGGTTGGGTCTCCATACCTAGAGTGTCGCAGAGTTGTCTCCATACTCGGAGTGCCGTAACTGGCAAGCTAAACCCCATACCCGAGGTGTCGCGGTTGCGTCTCCATACCTAGAGTGTCACATCCATACTCGGAGTGCCGTACCTGGAAAACTAAACCCCATACCGAGGTGTCGCAGTTGCGTCTCCATACCTAGAGTGTTGTAGTGATATCTTCATACCCGTAGTGCCGTACCTGGCAAGCTAAACCCCATACCCGAGGTGTCGCAGTTTCGTCTCCAAACCTAGAGTGTCGCAGTGATATCTCCATACCCGGAGTGCCGTACCTGGCATGCTAAACCCCATACCCGAGGCGTCGCTGTGATATCTCCATACCCGAAAGGTCGTACCTGGCAAAACTTTTGTTGTGTCTCCATACCCGAAGTGCCATACCCGGCAAAACTGATGTTGTGTCTCCATACCCGGAGTGCCATACCCGGCAAAACTGAAACTGATGTCTCTATACCCGGAGTGCAATACCCGGAAAAACTGATACTGATGTTTGATACGGGCCTCGCCCCCAGGGTGCATACCCGGCCAGACTGATACTGATAATGATGTGGGCCTCTCACCCAGAGTGCCATACCGGGCCAGACTGATACTGATAATGATGTGGGCCTCGCCCCCAGAGTGCCATACCCGGCAAGACTGCTACTGATGCTGATGTGAGCCTCGCCCCCAGAGTGCCATACCCGGCCAGACTGATACTGATAATGATGTGGACCTCGCCCCCAGAGTGCCATACCCGGAAAAACTGCTACTGACACTGGTGTTTCACTTCAACATATTGTATTGCCCCTTCTCGAGATAATCCTGATAGTTAGACATATTTCCGTCCTCAACGAATGCTTCGCGTCGAAACCTGAGAACCTTTAAAGTACTCGATACACTCAACTTCGATCGTCTGAATAGGTGATTCGAACTAGACTCCTAGTGTGTGTGTGCCAAGGCTCTTTTACAGCTTACTCCTTAAGTAAGCCAACTCGATGATTTCGTCTCGGAGAATCGGATCGGTGGGTCTAACCAACCTGAATGTCTTAATCACATTCTGTGATTACTTCGTCATACTCAACATGATATGGTCTTCTTCTTTTTTCTCTTGTCTCTTTCTTTTCATTTTTAACTTTCTTTTTTCTTTTTTCTTTTTTCTCTTTTCTTTCTTTTTCTTTCTTTGACACACCTACCATTTAAGGTAGCATTTCTCCTCATGGTGGTCCTAATACTCACCCATGGGTAGCTTCACGCTTATCGGTTATAGATGGTCTATTTTTTCTTTTCTTTTCATTGCAGAGACTTTTTCTTTGTTTCCAACCACATCATATATCGTAGCATAAGTAAACCACGGTGGACATCCAGGAAAACAGTCATTCACTGATCTATCATCTCTTCAACTAGTCATCTCACCAACTACTCAGGCTTCTACTGTTGAGATCCTGTAATCAAGTGCTCGTGGGTCTAGCCGAGATCAATCCATTCAGAATACCGGATGAGAGCACATCTTGCATTTATCGTTTCTAAGGCTTTCTCCCTACAGGAAACAATGTCATCACCGGACATATGCTTAACTATCAAAGACTTTTTTTTTCACTCATTCATTCCATGTAATTCTTCCTTTCGACTGCTGATAATGTGGGCTTCGCCCCCTGAGATTCCTTCCTGAAACTGACACTGGCGTGGGCCTCAACCCTGGGACTCATCTCCAAAACTGACTGATATGGGCCTCAACCCTGGGACTCATCCCTGAAACCAATACTGATTCATTTTTGAAACTAACTGTACTGTTGCTGATTCTGACTGGCTTATCTTTGCCGCTTTCTTTTTTTCTTCTTCTTAAAAACCTGTGAATACAAAACAAAACAAACACAAAAAGGAATGCAAAATATGTTACGTGTATGCATGCATGCATGAGTTTTCTATCCCGTCAGGTTAGGTCTTCTGCCAATTCTCTTGGTGACTACTCAGTTTTCTCTTCCTCAGGCAAAGTACTGCTTCAATCTACCAACGTTGATCGGCTCGGTGAACTCATTCCATTCCAAGTCTGACAGTCTCACTGCTCCATTTCCCATTACTTTCTGGACGATGTAGGGTCCCTCCTAGTTTGGTCTAAACTTTCCTCTCGGGTCTGTTGTCGACGGCTTCGACTGCTTAAGCACCAAATCACCCTTTCTGATCTTGGTGGGACGCATCTTCTTATTGAATGCTCGAGCTAACCTCTTCTGGTATATCTGCATATGATGCAAGGACTTCATCATCTTCTCATCCATCAATGCTAACTGTTCAAACCTCTGCGAGGCCCATTCTTGTTCAGGTAATTCTGCTTCTGCTAATACCCGCATGAACTGTATCTTAACTTCCACCGGCAATACAGCTTCCATTCCGTAGACCAAAGAGTAAGGCATGGCTCATGTCGCCGTTCTTACCGAAGTTCTGTACCCCCACAGGGCATATGGTAGCTTATCAGCCCAATCTTTGTAATTCTCAGTCATCTTGGCTAAAATCATCTTTATTGTTTTATTGGCTGCCTCGACTGCCCCATTCGCTTGCGGCCTGTAAGGTGACGATTTATGATGGCCTATTCCGTACTTCTGTAACATCGCCCTTGTTTCTCCCTGAAATTGGACTCCATTGTCCGTGACCATATGGTGCGGCATACCATATCGAAAAATGAGATTTCGAGCTATGAACTTCACCATCTGCTTTGCTGTAACATTGCGGAATGATTCGGCTTCCACCCATTTTGAAAAGTAGTCTACTGCCACTACTATGAAGCGATGTCCATTCGATGCGTTCGGTCGAATCTCTCCGATCATATCAATTCCCCATGCTGAGAAAGGCCACGGCTCTGACAGCCCATGCAACTCTATGTGCGGTAAATGATTCAAGTTACCATGTGCTTGACAATCATGACAGTGCTTTACCAGCTTCACGCAGTCAGCTTCCATGGTCGACCAGTAAAAGCCTTGTCTCACTATCTTGCGAGACAGATTCAACCCATTCATATGCGGCCCACATACTCCGGCATGTACTTCCTCCATTGTTTTCTGAGCCTCTTCTTTCTTCAAACACTTCAGCTGAATACCATTTGCATGCCTTTTGTACAGTTCTCCCTTCAGACTCACATATTGGGAAGCCAACTTCTGGACGACTATTTTGTCTTTTCTGTTTGCTTCTTCTGGGAATTTCCCATGTTCTAAGTACCGTTGGATATCATGATACCAAGGTTTTCCATCGTTGATCTCTATTTCCAAGATTCTCTCTATCTCATAAACGGGTTTACTCGCTGTTGTCAACACCAGTGGTCTCATCACCAATTTCTCCAGATTTTCCCAAGTTGCGGCGAATATTGCCAATGCGTCTGCCATATGATTCTCTTCTCGCGGCAAGTGCTGGAATTTGCAGTCAGGGATAACATGTGCCAGATTTCTGAGGTAGAACAAGTAAGGCTTCAACCGTTCTTCTTTTAACTCTCATTCTCCTTGCATCTGCAGGATTACCAACATTGAGTCTCCGTAAACTTCAACATTCTTAGCTCTTCAAGGCTATCAATGTAGTCAACCTGAAGGCACATGATTCATACTCGGCCATGTTGTTAGTTACACCGAACGTCAACCTCTTGGCCATAGGCAAGGTTTCTCCCTC
Organism: Zanthoxylum bungeanum; assembly: GCA_019454045.1. Taxonomy (NCBI): domain Eukaryota; kingdom Viridiplantae; phylum Streptophyta; class Magnoliopsida; order Sapindales; family Rutaceae; genus Zanthoxylum; species Zanthoxylum bungeanum. The sequence goes on along the minus strand of SKCR01000348.1, from coordinate 23,077 downwards.
AGGGGTTACTATTACGATCCCAATTCCGGCTCCTTTGCAGTTCACTGCTCCGTCAAAATACATCTTCCACCCTTGGACTGCTATAGCTTTAAAGTTTTATGTTTCTCGATTTTATTTTCCCCGATATCCATGTTTGCTAAACCCTCTTGAAAAACTTTTTATTGTTAATCTCTAACCCAACGGATATCTATGATGGCTTTTAAGACACAGGGGTTAACATGATGCATGTATGCATGAGATGCATGAGATGCGTGCGATGCATAGAATATATAAGTCGGCCCATTATCATTTTAAAGCATCCAATCATACTATTGCGCGATGCAAACTTGTCCCAGTTGAAAAGGCCCAACTGGTTTACACTTTTGCGATAACATGGCTAAACAACTTCAAATGATAAAGGGCCTAAACACAAAATGGCCCATCAGCATTTTTAGAAGCTTTTGGCCCAATTACCATAAAGTACAGACTCGTCCCAGTTTAAATGGCCCAACAAGCCCATAACTCATGACAAAAAGTCCAACGGAATCCAAATGACGATGGTCATAAACGCAAACATAAAGGAATAGTCTCTATTGGTCCTATAACTACAGTTCACACGCGGGTTTATATGGGTATAGATAAAGGCTCTCGTCGACGAAGGGTTGCCCAAAACTAGGTCTCCCCACTCAAGGGTCCGAGCAACCGAGTGAGCGTGCCTTTTTTATAAACTAAGGTACGTGCCAACGAGTTATGGTGCGTGACTGACTGTTAAATGGATTTACCGTTGTAGATTCCCCAGAGGGAGGGCGGAGCGAACTCTCTTAAAAGCCCAAGCCTCTTAGGCTCTTATCGCTTGGTAACAGGAATAAACAACAAGTCCTCCAAATTAGTCCATCACAGTAGGCTACGAGTAGATGATTATCTAGGTGCCTTCACAGCTTTTCCTTATAGCAAGGTAGTGAATGAAGGAAGACACCAAACCATTACCTAGCTTTAAAAAGTGCCTTTGATTAAACCCCTTTCAACCCACGGTAAACACGGTTAACTAAAGCACAAATCACAATCATTACAAGACATTATTTCGGGGCCAATTCTCTATCCCCAGTGGAGTCGCCAGACTGTAAGATACAGAAATTGGCGACGCTGTTCTAGGCTCGCGGCCTAGTTGGGAGTACGGAATAGCCTGCGGGGGAACTAAACCGGAGAAATAACATAGAGTCGCCACTCGGTGTGAACCGGGAAAATGTGATTTAAGGCCGCATTCACCCCTCGCAAGGAAATACCTCAAACCGTTGGGTTCGGAATGGTCCCTTACTTATGTCACTTGTAATGATATGATTTGTGCAATAAACTAAACGAATCTACTCAACATGTATGCTCAAAGGTAACTTAATTACTTCGGGAATTGGCGCTCTGAGCACCAACCCCAACAGAATCATCCAACGCAAAGAACAAATAGATAATTACTGCGACATAAACGTAAACTAAATTACTAATGCAAAATTAAAGAACTAAATCATACATAACAATAAACGACATAATCATGCTTAAAAATAAACGATATATTAAACTAAATCAGGCTTGAATAATAAATAACGTACTAGCAACCTAATCATGCTCGAATACAAAGTTTGGATGAAACAAAATACGTGTGTCTCTTAAGTAGTACGTGGCATTGTATCCTGAGTGCAAACCGCAATATCGTCCATTCGGATTTGGCTACGGAATTTACGTCCGAGTTTCCATCCGATATCAAATATTAAAATAAATAAAGAAACGAAATATAGTAAATAAAAAGGTGTCCTCAGGTCTAACCTCTTTTGTCATCTCTCGAAAGCGCGTTACACGGTCGTCCAAAGGGTTTATATTCCGCAACTTTTCTGGTTCGCTAATCCAACATTTCTCCTCACTGTTTTGATGTTTGGGCTGCTGTTTTCAATCCGTTTCACTGCTATTTTCGCTGTATTTTTTGGTTACTACTTTAAGGTAATTTATGGACTATTTTGGTGCAGTTTTAAGGGGTATTGGGCTGTTTTTTTAGTGCAGTTTCGGGGGATATTTCTGGGCAGTTTTAAGGGTGCAGTTTTGGGTTAATTCGGGGACTGTTTTGGGTTATTGATTGTTTTATTTGGTCGGTGATGGGGGCCTCTAACGTGAAGGGATATGTAGCTTCTGTGCGTGAGGGCAAGGGGCTTGTTATGTGTGCGCTTGTGGAGGCAGCAACATGATGAAATGGCAGGTTTGCGTGACGAATGGAGGCATCAATGTGAAACAAGTTGTGGTGGCTTTGTGCGTGAGGGTGTTGAGGGCAGGGCTATGTGCGTGAATTAAATGAGGCATGTGGCGTTGATCTTGGGGGGCTTGAGGATGTGTCATTGAGTGATGAAGGGGCAGGCTTTGAAGGCTTGTACGTTTGGTGTTTGTGGATGGTCGGCTGAGTGTTTGTTGTGCGTTGGTTCAATGGTGTGAACAGTTTTATTTCCCTTGTTTGTTGATTTTGTTAGTCTCGGCTATGGGTGTTTTCCCTGGGTTTTTTGTGAGAATAAGCTCCAAGAGTTTAATATGTTGGTGAAGGGTTCTTTTTATAGGCAAGGGATGGGGACTTTCCTTATTTGAGAAGGAGAAGGACACAGAAATCGGCGACGCTGTTCTAGGCTCGCGGCCTAGTTGGGAGTACGGAATAGCCCGCAGGGGAATGAAACTGGAGAAATAACACGGAGTCGCCACCTAGTATGAACCGGGAAAATGTGATTTAAGGCCGCACTCACCCCTCGCAATGGAAGACCTCAAACCGTTGGGTTCAGAATGGTCCCTTACTTATGTCACTTGTAATGATATGATTTGTGCAATAAACTAACCGAATCTACTGAACATGTATGCTCAAAGGTATCTTAGATCTAGTCTGCATTCATCAAAGTAAATCCTAAGACTGAGTTCGCATGCTTTAAAAATAAGTCATTATAACGACAAGCATATAATATCACACAACGAGCATGTTGAATCATCCAACGTAAAAAACAAATAGATAATTACTTCGACATAAACGTAAACTAAATTACTAATGCAAAATTAAAGAACTAAATCATGCATAACAATAAACGACATAATCATGCTTAAAAATAAATGATATATTAAACTAACTCATGCTTTAATAATAAATAACTTACTAGCAACCTAATCATGCTCGAATACAAAGTTTGGATGAAACAAAATACGTGTGTCTCTTAAGTAGTATATGGCATTATATCCCGAGTGCAAACCACAATACCGTCCATTCGGATTCGGCTACAGAATTTACGTCTGAGTTTCCATCCGATATACCACAAAAGAAAACACGCATTCCGCTCATCCGGAATTCACATCATGCCTCAACAAACGACTCTCATGCGATATCAAATATTAAAATAAATAAAGAAACGAAAGATTGTAAATAAAAAGGTGCCCTCAAGTCTAACCTCTTTTGTCGTCTCTCAAAAGCGCGTTACACGGCCGTCAGAAGGGTTGATATTCCGCAACTTTTCTGGTTCACTAATCCAACATTTCTCCTCGCTGTTTTTCTGTTTGGGCTGCTGTTTTCAATCCGTTTCGCTGCTGTTTTTGATGTATTTTCTGGTTAATGCTTTAAGGTAATTTAAGAACTGTTTTGGTGCGGTTTTAAGGGGTATTGGACTGTTTTTTTAGTGCAGTTTAGGGGGAAATTTCTGGACAGTTTTCAGGGTGCAGTTTTGGGTTATTGATTATTTTATTTGGTCGGTGAGGGGGGCTTTAACGTGAAGGGATAGGTAGCTTATGTGCGTGAGGGCAAGGGGCTTTTTATGTGTGCGCTTGTGGAGGCTGCAACATGATGAAAGGGCAGGTTTACCTGACGAAGTGAGGCAGCAACGTGAAGCAAGTTGTGGTGGCTTTGTGCGTGAGGGTGTTGAGGGCAGGGCTATGTGCGTGAATTAAAGGAGGCATGTGGCGTTGATCTTGGGGGGGCTTGAGGATGTGTCGTTGAGTGATGAAGGGGCAGGCTTTGAAGGCTTGTACGCGTGGTGTTTGTGGAGGGTCGGCTGAGTGTTTGTTGTGCGTTGGTTCAATGGTGTGAACAGTTTTATTTCCCTTGTTTGTTGATTTTGTGAGTCTCGGCTAGGGGTGTTTTCCTTGGGTTTTTGTGAGAATAAGCTCCAAGGGTTTAATGTGTTGGTGAATGGTTCTTTTTATAGGCAAATGGATGGGGACTTTCCTTATTTGAGAAGGAGAAAGACACAGAAATCGGCGACGCTGTTCTAGGCTCGCGGCCTAGTTGGGAGTACAGAATAGCCCGCAGGGGAACTAAACCGGAGAAATAACACGGAGTCGCCACCAGTGTGAACCGGGAAAATATGATTTAAGGCCGCACTCACCCCTCGCAAGGGAAGACCTCAAACCGTTGGGTTCGGAATGGTCCCTTACTTATGTCACTTGTAATGATATGATTTGTGCAATAAACTAACCGAATCTACTCAACATGTATGCTCAAGGTATCTTAGATCTAGTCCGCATTCATCAAAGTAAATCCTAGGACTAAGTTCGCATGCTTTAAAATTAAGTCATTATAACGGCAATCATATAATATCACACAACGAGCATGTTGAATCATCCAACGGAAAGAACAAATAGATAATTACTTCGACATAAACGTAAACTAAATTACTAATGCATAATTAAAGAACTAAATCATGCATAAAAATAAACGACATAATCATGCTTAAAATAAACGATATATTAAACTAAATCATGCTTTAATAATAAATAACGTACTAGCAACCTAATCATGCTCGAATACAAAGTTTGGATGAAATGAAATATGTGTGTCTCATAAGTAGTACGTGGCATTATATCCCTAGTGCAAATCACAATACCTTCCATTCAGATTCGGCTACAGAATTTACGTCTGAGTTTCCATCTGATATACCACAAAAGAAAACACGCATTCCGCTCATCCGTAATTCACATCATGCCTCAACAAACGACCCTCATGCGATATCAAATATTAAAATAAATAAAGAAATGAAAGATAGTTAATAAAAATGTGCCCTCAGGTCTAACCTCTTTTGTCGTCTCTCGAAAGCGCGTTACACGACTGTCGGAAGGGTTGATATTCCGCAACTTTTGTGGTTCACTAATCCAACATTTCTCCTCGCTGTTTTGTTGTTTGGGCTGCTGTTTTCACTGTATTTTCTGGTTACTGCTTTAAGGTAATTTAAGGACTGTTTTGGTGCGGTTTTAAGGGGTATTGGGCTGTTTTTTTAGTGCAGTTTCGGGGGCAATTTCTGGGCAGTTTTCAAGATGCAGTTTTGGGTTAATTCGGGGACTATTTTGGGTTATTGATTATTTTATTTGGTCGGTGAGAGGGGCTTTAACATGAAGGGATAGGTAGCTTCTGTGCGTGAGGGCAAGTGGCTTGTTATGTGTGCGCTTGTGGAGGCGGCAACGTGATGAAAGGGCAGGTTTACGTGACGAATGAAGGCAGCAACGTGAAGCAAGTTATGGTGGCTTTGTGCGTGAGGGTGTTGAGGGCAGGGCTATATGCGTGAATTAAAGGAGGGAGGTGGTGTTGATCTTGGGGGGCTTGAGGATGTGTCGTTGAGTGAAGAAGAGGCAGGCTTTGAAGGCTTGTACGTGTGGTGTTTGTGGAGGGTCGGCTGAGTGTTTTTTGTGCGTTGGTTCAATGGTGTGAACAATTTTATTTCCCTTATTTGTTGATTTTGTGAATCTCGGCTAGGGGTGTTTTCCTTGGGTTTTTTGTGAGAATGAGCTCCAAGGGTTTAAAGTGTTGGTGAAGGGTTATTTTTATAGGCAAAGGGATGGAGACTTTCCTTGTTTGAGAAGGAGAAAGATTTGTGCATTAATGGGAGATATTTTTAATTAGTATTTGATAAGTAAAAATCTTTTAATTAGGGAAGTGATTTTATTTAATTTGATTTATTCTCTTTTAGTTATGGATATGATTTAGTTTAATTAGGCAAGGGATCCATGGGATTTATTTAATTTAGGAAAGGGATTCGGCTTAATTTATGCATGTGTTAAATGTGTGATTTAGTATTTTGGAAGGTGCTTTGGGCGTGTGGTTCAAGGCTTTGTTTGGGCGTGTGGGCTTTGTCCATTTAGTGGGTTTGGTGTATGGTTTAGGGATATGTGGGCTTGATGTGTGTCTTGCAGGGGTTTGGGCTAAAGGTGTGCTTTGAAACGGAGGTCCAACAAGCGAACCCGAAGCTAATCCAATGAATTAAATCCAACAATGTGTCAATTCTTGACTATTCCCTTCCGACGTCCGTTTCACGCGGCTTCCACAATTAAACAGGTAGTGTCTCCATGCGAGACTCATCATCGGGACTTATATGCAAAAATGCAGTGCCTACATTGGGGTTCTGTCCGTTGCTTGGGATTTGCTTGGATTTCGAATCCAAGTGTGTTTCTTGTCATTTGGTATCTAGAGCTCAGGGTTTTCTTGGTCTGATTTTTCCTATCTTTTCTTTTTTGTTTGATTCTGTTTTTATTTGTTATTTTCGTTTCAGTTCTTGTTGGATCTTGTTTATGTTTTCGTTTTGTTTATTTCTGGATCTAGTTTTGTTGTGTTCTGCATATCAGTTCATCTTTTATCATTTTAGTTCTGGGTTTTTGTTGTGTTCTTCATATAAGTTCGTCATACATATTTTGTTATTTAGCATATGTTGAAGAAATAAACATGTTCTTTGGCGGCTGTGTGACTTGTTTCTAAAACCCTAGTGAAGTCTAAAAGAAAAAGAAAATAAACCATCAGATTCAGACTCTGAAATCAGACACTGAAACTTAGACTCTGAAATCAGACCCTAAAACTTAACCTCTGAAATCAGACTCTGAATTCAGACCCTGAAACTCAACCTCTAAAAGCAGACTCTAAAAACTTAACCTTTGAAATCTGACTCTGAAATCAGACCTTGAAACTTAGTCTCTGAAATCAGACCCTGAAGATTAGCCTCTGAAAATCAAACTCTGAAATCAGACCCTGAAAAGTAACCTCTGAAATCAGACCCTGACCAGTAGCCTCTGAAATCAGACCTTGAAAAGTAACCTCTGAAATCATACACTGACCAGTAACCTCTGAAATCAGACTCTGACCAAAAACCTCTGAAATCAGACCCTGAAAATCAGAACCTAAATCAGCCTCTGAAATCATAACCTTAATCAGCTACTGAAATCAGAACCTTAAACAGCTTCTGAAGTTATAAAAAAAAAAGGGACTTGAGTGATAGTGATCACTTGAGCAAAAAAAAAATAGTAAAAAAGTGAAAATTTTTGGTTGAATTTAGTTTGTTCTATATTATCATTTGGGTTTCCGTGAAGGGTATTCCATCAAAATTTCTATAGAGGTGCCAAATTTTCTCCCGAAATTGCATACGACCATGAATTTGCATGCTTATTTTTTTTTCCATTGTGCTAATTGTTTACTTCTTTATTCTAATTACTCTAGCTTAAGTATTATTGATTGAGTCTTCGTCATTGCTATTCCTGTTCGCATTTTGTTTCCGCCTGCCATATATATTATTAGGTCTGTTGTGTTTCATGCTAGCTTGAGGACTACACTTGGTTTTGTATTCTTGGATTGAGTGTGATTCACATTTGAATTGAGGAAGAACTCAAGAGTGGTAAAAGGCAGTGATTGTGAGCACAGTATCGGGTAAAAGCCAATAGAGTGTAAACACGAGTGGAGTGATATCATTCGAGTGTAAACACGTGAGATTGTGAGGATTTACGTATTTGCTTTACTTTCTTGTTATTTCTAATCTGTTTGTTTAGTGTTGAGATGGCAGGTCTAACCACTGATGAAAAGGTTGAGGCTTTGGATAGGAAATTTACAAATATGATGGAGAACATGAATACTGCTTTAGAGAGATTGACCGAGTGTAGAGAGTATTCAAACTGGTAGCGGTCCCAGAGCACCACCACCCCAGCATATACCACCACCTCAGAATGAACCACCACCTCATAATATGCCACCTCGATGTGTACCACCACAGTATGTACCACCAGATAAAGAGGAAGCTGAAAATGAGTTTTATGATTCTGATGGTCTTGATGATGTGGAGGAGAGATTTCATCATAGGCATGATATGAGGCCTAATAGGAGGTTTGATAGGACGAATGATATGAGGGATAAATGATTTGATGATAGAGGTGTATTTGATGTCAGAATAGGGGATTATGATAGGAGGGGATATGGTAGACGAGGAGATGTAGATGGTGATCTAGGTAGCATCAAGATCAAGATACCAACATTCCACGGCAAGAATGATCCTGAAGCTTACTTAGAATGGGAAAAGAAAATAGAATTGATTTTCAACTGTCATCACTACTCAGATGAGAAGAAGATCAATCTGGCAGTAATTGAGTTTACCGATTATGCTATGATTTGGTGGGATCAGCTTGTCTCTACTCGGAGGAGAAATTATGAGAGACCGGTTCAGACATGGGCAGAACTTAGAGGTCTCATGAGAAAGAGATTTATACCCAGCCATTACTATAAGGAAGTGTATCAGAAACTATAATATTTGTATCAGGGGACCAATAGTGTTGAGGACTATTACACAGAGATGGAAGTTGCCATGATCATGGCAAATGTAGTTGAGGATGCAGAAGCTACTATGGCACGTTTCTATGGGGCTTGAATAGAGAGATTGCAAACATGGTGGAGTTGCATCACTATGTTGATTTGGAGGATATGCTTCACATGGCTATCAAGATAGAAAGGCAACTCAAGAAAAATTTAACATCCAGATTTGGCACTCAGGCTAATTCTGCATGGAAGGGGAAATGGATTCCGAATGAGAAGCGAGATGGAGGCTTTGACAAGCCTATAGGTGATTTCAGTGGAGGATTTAATAAGCCTAGGGCCGAACCTAGTGCCAAAGGTAAAGAGGCTGTAGAACTGAGCAAAACTAGACCAGAACCTGACGGTGCAGCTACTAGAACTAAGGATGTAAAGTGTTTCAAATGTTTGGGCATGGGACACTATGCTTCACAATGTCCCAATAGGCGTACCTTAGTGATTGAAAAAAAAAGTGGAGATGTGTACTCTACCGATAGTAAGGTTGAGGAGGAGATGCCAGAGTTGGAGGATGCTAGTGACCATGAGGGAGCTGCATACCCGCTGAATAACTTATCCTTAGTTGTCAAGTGTGCTTTGAATGCACATGTTGTAGAGGATGAGAGTGTGCAGCAGAGGGAGAACATATTCCATACTAGGTGTCGTGTGAATGGCAAATGGTGTAGTATGATCATAGATGGGGGCAGTTGTACTAATGTTGCTAGCACAACTTTAATTGAGCGATTGGGGTTGAGTTGCTTGAGACACCCGAAGCCTTACAAGTTGCAGTGGTTAAATGATTGTGGGGAAATAAGTGTGACGAAGCAGATATTGTTGAGCTTTACCATTGGGCCATACACAGATGATGTCCTATGTGATGTGATACCGATGCATGCAGGACATATTCTTTTGGGTAGACCGTGGCAGTTTGATAAGAAGGTTATTCATGATGGGTTCAAGAACAAGTACTCTTTTTAGCATAAAGGAAAACCTATTACATTATACCCACTTACACCTGCACAAGTCCATGAAGATCAGGTTAAGTTGCAACTTGAGCGTGACAAAGAGATAGCGAAGGGAAACACCACCTTGGGTGAGACTAGTGAGAGTGGTGTTTCTGGTGAGAAAAATAAGGCAAAGGCCATGGGGGTTCCAAAGGGGAGTGTGAGTGAACGTGAGAGGGAAACAAAAAGGAGAGTTAAAAAGAGTTTCTACATAGGTGACGGTGAAGCGAGGAAAGCGTTCAAGGCTAGCAAGCTCATGCTATTGTTAGTCTATAAGGAGCCTCATATTTATTTTACTAACACTGGCCCTTTGTTTCCTGTGTCTATTTCATCTCTTTTGCAGGATTATAGTGACGTACTGACAGATGACATACCTAGTGGGCTTCCACCCATTAGAGGTATTGAGCACCAGATAAACTTCATACCTGGAGCAGTCATTCCTAACTGACCGGCTTATAGGAGCAATCCCGATGAGATAAAGGAGCTATAAAGGCAAGTACGAGAGTTGATGGACAAGGGGTATGTAAGGGAAAACACGAGTCCTTGTGCAGTACCAGTGCTTCTAGTTCCTAAGAAAGATGGGACGTGGCGTATGTGCGTTGATTGTCGAGTTCCAAAATTTTAGTAATATTGATTTAAATAGTGGATACCATCAAATTCACATGAGAGAGGGAGATGAGTGGAAAACTACATTTAAGACTAAGTATGGCTTGTATGAATGGTTAGTTATGCCATTTGGTCTTTCAAACGCACCTAGCACATTTATGAGATTGATGAATCATGTTATGCATGCATTTTTAGGTAAGTTTGTTGTGGTTTATTTTGATGACATCTTAGTTTACAGTAAAATAGTAGATGAGCATGTTATGCATTTGAAGCATGTTCTTGATGTGTTAAGGCAGGAAAACCTGTATGCTAACTTTGATAAGTGCACTTTTTGTATGGATAGAATTGTTTTCCTTGAATTTTTTGTGAGTGCAGATGGCATCGAGGTAGATTTGGAAAAGGTGAAGACAATTCAGGATTGGCCAACACCAACAACAGTGACAGAAGTCAGAAGCTTCCATGGATTAGCAAGCTTCTACCCTAGATTTGTTAAAGACTTCAGTAGTATTGCAGCACCACTGACTGAAATAGTGAAGAAAATTGTTGGTTTCAAATGGGGTGAAGAGTATGAGCGTGCATTCCAGGATTTGAAAATGAAGTTGTGCAGTGCACCAGTCTTGGCACTACCCAACTTTGAGAATACATTTGAGATTGAGTGTGACGTATCCGAGATAGGCATTGGAGCGGTTCTTATGCAAGAAAAGCGACCAATAGCTTACTTTAGTGAGAAGCTGAATGAAGCAGTTTTGAGGTACCCCACATATGACAAAGAGTTGTATGCGCTAGTGAGAGCCCTTGAGACTTGACATCATTATTTGTGGCCTCGAGAGTTTGTGATCCATACAGATCATGAATCATTGAAGCATCTGAAGGGCCAAGGTAAGCTGAACAAACTACACGCAAAATGGTTAGAATTTGTTGAGATATTTCCATATGTAATCCGCTACAAACAAGGTAAGGAAAATATTGTCGCTGATGCACTATCGCGAAGGTATGCTTTACTTACTTCATTGAGTGCAAGAATGCTTGGGTTTGAATTTATTAAAGAACGTTATGCTAGTGATATTGACTTTAGTACTATCTATGCTGCATGTGAAAAGTCTGCTTTCAGTAAATTCTACCAACATGATGGGTTTCTGTTTAGGGAGAATAGATTATGCATTCTTGTTTGTAGTATGCGTGAGTTGTTAGTGAGGGAAGCACATGGGGGAGGTTTATTGGAGCACTTTGGCATTGCCAAAACCTTAGGAGTATTGAGTGAACATTTTTATTGGCCTAAAATGCGGAGAGATATTGAGCGTTTGTGTGATAAATGCTTAACTTGTAAACATGCTAAATCTAAGGTTATGCCTCATAGGTTGTATACACCATTTCCTATACCTAGTGAGCCATGGGTAGATGTATCAATGGACTTTATCTTGGGTTTACCTAAGACTAAGAAGAGTAGAGATTCCATCTTTGTAGTGGTTGATAGGTTCAGTAAGATGGCACACTTTATAGCATGTCATAAAACTGATGATGCCACTAACATTGCTGACTTGTTCTTTAGAGAAGTAGTACGACTCCATGGGATTCCACGGAGTATAGTTTCAGATTGTGATGTCAAATTCCTTAGTCACTTTTTGAAAGTTTTATGGCGTAAGTTGGGAACTAAACTTTTATATTCTACTACTTGCCACCTCCAAACTGATGGCCAGACCGAGGTTGTTAATAGGACTTTGACTCAGTTATTGCGTACTATTATCAATAAGAACTTAAAAACCTGGGAGGATTGTTTGCCTTTTGTTGAATTTGCATATAATCGTAGTATTCATTCCTCTACATCTTACTCACCGTTTGAAATTGTTTATGGTTTTCAGCCACTAACTCCATTAGATTTGTTACCATTGCCTGTTGATGAGCATGATAGGTTAGATGGAAAAGGGAAAGCCGATTTGGTGAAGCATATACATGAGAAAGCCAGGGAGCAAATACAGCGAAAGAATGAGCAATATGCTTCTCATGCTAATAAGGGAAGAAAGCGTGTGGTATTTCAGCCTGGAGATTGGGTTTGGGTACACATGCGCAAAGAGAGATTTCCTGAACAACGTAAATCTAAGCTACAACCGAGAGGGGATGGTCTATTTCAAGTCTTGGAACGGATTAATGACAATGCATACAAGCTGGATTTACAAGGTAAGTATAATGTGTCTGCTACATTTAATGTTTCTGACTTAACTCATTTTGATGCAGGTACAGATTCGAGGTCGAATCCTTTTCAAGAGGGAGTGGATGACATGATCCAGGCCGACAACAAAGTAAAAAACCCATTATAAGTACCAGAAGGGCCAATTACGAGGCAGAGGACCAAAAGACTCAGAGAAGCAATGGCGGGATTAGTTCAGAGTGTTATGGCCGATTGCAACAAAAAATAGAGACGCATGTGGGCTTCAATAGAGAGGGCCCAAAGCCACTTCACTTGGCCCAAATCAGTTCTGAATGAAGCTTCACAGGCCTTTGAACACTTGAAGACTTTGGTATTTTTGTAATTTAGCCTTTAGGGGCATTGTTGTCTTTATACCTTTAGGGTTTCTTTTTGTAACACTATTTAAACTTTCTTTCTTTTTCTTTTTGGAACAATCAACGAAATTTGTAAAACTCAAAAGCTTAAAGCTTTGGCTATGGCCGAATTCCTGTAAGGGAAGGATTCCCCTTTTCAAGTTTGAATCGACTTATCTAAGTTTGGCAAACTTAGTGGCGTCTCCATTGCTAGCAAAATACTACAAAGATTCATCTTAAAGGTTCTCAAGGGCAAGTTCTTTATGGGTCTTCTTTGTGGCCTTGGAAGGGTTTTGTTCCTACAAAATCAAATTCGCGGTTCTTGGAGTTCTGTCCGTTGCTTGGGATTTGCTTGGATTTCAAATCCAAGTGTGTTTCTTGTCACAAATCCTCAGACAAACCCAAATTCAGCACTTCACATGTAGGTCGGGTCGACGTGCCAACTTGCTTCATCATCAACTTACTTAGCTCTCGCATGAACTCCTTGATACGGCAAGGTCAAATCCTTCAGTCAAACTCCATCAGCCTCTCCGAGCCCTTGGGCCTCTATTATGCATTTTTGGCTAAGTATAGTACCTATTATAGTCTTCTTTATATTTGAACATTTCTCATGGTGAAAAACCACCATCAACATTTAACAAATTTTTTTTTAGTTTTTTTTTAAATAATAACTCAAAGACCCAATTTTTAAAGCAATAAATCACATAAAATTGTTCTTTGTTGATGTGTTTAGCTATCCCAATATATTCACAAGAGAAAAACGAAGTACCAGAAATTTTCATGGGGGGCTTCAAGTTCAGGCAAATTAGGCTGTACATAAAGACATCTCTAGAGGCAACACAAAGCTGCTTGATCGCAGACACAGAGAGCTGGACTTGTTTGCTGGGTCGGGCTCCTATTTGTATTTCACTCTCATTCTCATCCACTAACTTATAAATTATGTAGTCAAAAATTACTAATTGTTATATAATCAACAAATGTATACGTGTGTAATTTATCATTTTGAAAGCTCAGTTAACTATTAAGCTTTTCCGTGTAAATACAAAAAGGCTTTTTATAAATCAGGCCTTATATAATTAAGTTGATTTTCACTATGTAGACCCGGGCATCAGTTCGGAACCGAATCGGATCATTCCGGTTCGGTTTCGATTCCACAAGATTATAAAATTGGAAATCGGAATCGGAACAGGACCGGATGATTCCGGTTCTTTTTTTTTTAATAAATTTAAAAAATTTGAAAATTCATTTTAAAAAAATAGAAATGGGATATTATTAATTTTACAAAATACAAAATAATGAAAAAAAAATTATTACACTAAATTAAAAGTAAAAGAGCTTGCACTTAAATTTATAAGAGCTTAAGCTGTCTACGTATCCTCTTGGGGTGAGAGGAATCATAGCTCACGTAATTTCATTACATTTTTTTAGATACGATTATTTACTCATCATCGTTATATGTTTCTGATGTTGATCCTTCAGCTCCCGTTCTGCTTGCATATTGCTCTTGGACTTTCATTTTTAGTCTCGAATAAATGAAAATGAATTTTAAAAGTATTAGAAGATCAATACTTAACTTATCTTCTTCGTGTACCGACACTTTAGTCACTCTTTTGGGTTGAGACATTACACATGGTGTTCTCAAATGAGCTTGCCATTTTTTATTACTATTGAAGAATTACAGAATTAAATCAATTGGAGAATTTAAAAAAAAAAATGAGTGAATTATAATGAAAGAATTAAGAAAATTGAGAATGAGAGAATTGTTAGTGTGCAGACAAATTAATTATAGCCCCTATTTGTAGATTATTTGATTAATTTTGTGATACCTAAATTGTCCCTAAAAATAGGTATTTTATCACTGTTATTGAGGATAATTTAGTCATTTTAAAATATTTATTAAAAAATAAAAAATAAAATATTTGCTTCATGTTTCTTCCGGTTCCACAATTCCGATTCCAGGAACCAAAATCGGAAGGAACTAGTTCCGGTTCAAGGAATCGGAACCTGAAAGAATTGGAACCGTCTGTTTGCGTTCCGGTTCTTAATCAGAACAGTGACCGAGTCTATCACTATGTGCGTATCAGCTTTCACCGTGTAAGGTTCTATATTCAACTAAAAATAATTGTCATCAGCATTTCTCTAACTGGCTAATAGGAAATAAATTGTCCTAAATTTTAATAAATAAAGGTAAATTATATTTATATTGAGTTATTAACATTTTACAACTAAGCGAATTCTAAAAATATATATATATATATATATATAATTTATAATAAAATAATATTCTATTACTTTTCTGTCAAGATTTTAGTTAACCATTAGTTGATAATTATATTTTTAAAACAATGTGGACTAAGTCAACCCATCTATTGTAATTACACTGAATCCATCAAAATTATGAATAGTTTTACAAAAATATATATTTACATAATAACGATGCACAATATAACATTTCTCTTTAAAAATAAATAAATATTAGAGGTGAATAAAATTAAATATTTAATATTTTATCTGTTTATTGTTAGTAAATATGTGTCATCAAACAGTAATATAACTTGCAATCAAACAGATCAAAAACAACAAAAGAAGATCTAGATGCATGAAACCCTAAAAACACAAAACCATTAAAACAAACCAGAAAGTGTAGATCACAGAATAGTCCAAGTCGAGATGATCTCTGTCCTTAAGAACTTATTGGCTCCGTCACGGGTGCTTTACGGATTCGTTTTGCCAACGTTCTCCCAGGATTACTCGGAATCTTCTTGTTCAAGGAGCACTCCTTAACAAGTGTGTGAACTAGGAATAATGGTGGATCTCTCTCAAAACCAAAAGTCAAAACAAAGTGTCTGTAGGATAATGATTTATATGTGTTATCTTCTTCCTCTTTAAATTAGGAGTACATGACCCCTTTATAAAGGCATGGAGGGGTGCTATAGGACACCTTTGGGGTGGGGTTGCAACCCTCTATGGATTGTAACCACTCTAGCACCCATTTGCCAAACACAAAGACATATATACCCTTATGAATTAATTGAAGAATTTACAACAATCCCCCACAATTCTTCAAATATTCATTCAGACACGTGAGAGAGATACCGTGAGCTAAAGCTGCATCGAAATAGGTAGCTTTCGCCTTGAACCTTTCCTAGTGAATGACAATCGGATTTACTTGGCAAACCAGTGACCCATAGTCTTGAACTGTCCTGCCGTTGATGTAAACCAAGACAATTGCCAACACACAGCTTTAATTCGACCATTTACCCGTTCTACGGTTGTGTTCATTTTGGCCCTGAACAACGGTCCTGGATTCATCAAGCACTTTAGGGAAACCCGCCTTTAAAGGTTCCCATGGAAGCGGCCTCACTTCTTACTTGAAATAGGTGATCTACTATGAAGAGGTAATCTGTCTTTACCCCCATTAGGACTCATCTCCTAATATAGTGATCATTAAAAGCCTTAGCTTATCCTAACCAATGACAGACAGCACTCAGCGTCATTATCGGAATGGGAAAGAGTACGTAACTCTTCAGTGCTTGTTTTGAATTGCACAAAGTTTCTGTTGTCCCTTTTGAACCTGGATCTTGGGATCTCCAGTCAACTAGGTTGGGTTTCCACAGTGACAATTCTTAGATTATAGGCTTCAAGCCCATTCCCCTCGATGACTTCTCAACTTGCTCTCGAGGTAAACCTTTAGTTAGTGGATCCGCTAGGTTTTCCTTTGACCTGACATAATCGATCGTATTATGCCACTTGAGAGCAGTTGACGTATGGTATTATGTCTCCGACGTATGTGTCGAGACTTACCATTATACATTGTATTTTGGGCTCTCCCAATAGCCGATTGGCTGTCACAATGTATGCTTATCGCTGGCACCGGTTTGGGCCAACTAGGAATATCCTCCAGGAAGTTTCTAAGCCATTCTGCTTCTTCCGCTGTTTTGTCTAACGCTATGAACTCTGATTCCATAGTAGACCGGGCAATACATGTTTGCCTCGAGGATTTCCATGACACGGCTGCATTACCAAGTGTGAAAACAAATCCAACCGTAGATTTGGAATCCACTGTATCGGATATCCAGTCAGCATCGCTGTTCCCTCTAGAACAGCAGGATATCTCTCGTAATGTAGCCCATATTTTGAAGTTTCTTATACCTCAAAACACTTACTATGACTTTCCAGTGGTTATGTCCTGGATTGCTAGTATATCTGCTAAGCCTATTCACAGCTTGAGCGATATCAGTTCGTGTGCAATTCGTGAGATACATCAGACTTCCGATGATCCTTGAATACTCTAATTACGATATGCTTAAGCCAGTATTCTTTGATAGAGGAAGAGTTAGGTTAGCTACTCCCAAATCTTTCATATCAAATTTGCTGGTTAACACTTTCTTGGTAAACTGAATCAACACATGATTATTACCAATTATCAGCATATCGTCTACATAGAGACATACAATGACATATCCTTTTGAGTTGACTTGGTGTACACACACTTATCACACTCATTGGTTTTAAACCCACTTGACAACATCTCTTTGTCAATGTTCTCATGTCATTGTCTAGGTGCTTGTTTTAATCCGTACAAGGATTTTACAAGTTTGCACACCTTCTGTTCTTATCCAGGAACATCAAACCCTTCTGGTTGTTCCATGTAAGTCTCTTCATCCAATTCACCATTCAAGAATGACGTCTTTACATCCTTTTGATGTATTTCAAGACCAAATATAGCTGCTATAGCTATAAGCATTCTACTGATGTGATACGAATCACTGGTGGATAGGTGTCAAAGTAAACAAGCCTTCTCTTTGTCTATAATCTTTTATGACAAACCTCGCCTTGTACTTATCTATTGATCCATCCATTTTCATCTTTCCAATTGTAGCCCAGTGGCTTACACCTGGAGGAAGATCAACCAACTCCCAAGTATGGTTCTGTAGGATTGAATCAATCTCACTGTAATCGCCTCTTTCCACAGAGGTGCCTCCAAAGAAGACATTGCTTCTTTATAGCTTCGAAGCTCATTTTCTAACAAATATGTCAGAAAATCGGATCTGACTCTTGGTCAACATGATCACTGTCCTTGACAGTATCAACAGCTCTTTTTGAGAGACTCTCTTCTTTGTCTTTCCTTACAAGGAAATGTCTCTTCAAAAATATTGCATTCCTTGACTCAATCATCACATTCAGATTGATGTCAGGAATCTCATACTTGTGTACCAAGAATCGATACGCACTACTGTTGCAAGCATATCCGAAGAATATACAGTCAACAGTTTTGGGTCCTATTCCACCTTCTTAGGTTTAGGAGCCATCACCTTGGCAATTGGCAAGACACCCCCACATTTTCAGATATTTGTAGGAAGGTACATAACCTTTCCACTCATATGGTGTCTTGTCCAATCTTCTGTGAGGAAGCTTGTTCAGAACGTAGTTCGCGGAAAGCAGGGCTTTCCCCCACAAGTTCTGAGGTAAACCAGAACTAGTCAACATGGCATTCATCATTTCCTTCAACGTTCGGTCTTTGCACTCAGCAATCCCATTTTGTTGAGGAGAATACGGAGCAATGGTTTCGTGAATAATTCCGTGCACAGAACAATATTCACCGAATGATGAAACGTATTCACCACTTCTATCACTCCTGATTCTTTTGATTTCCTTGCCAAGTTGATTTGCAACTTCGTTCTCAGTGTATAAAGCTCTCAATAGCTTCAGCTATGCTCCTCAGCAAATACACTTAACTGAATCTTGTGCTTTCATCGATAAAAGTGACAAAGTACTTTTTACCGCCTCTTGTTTGCACAAAATTCATGTCACATACGTCAATGTGTACAAGTTCCAAGGGTTCAGAACTTCGTTCTATGATGTTCTATGTATTTTTGCTTCAACACATGCCTCACACTCATGTTGGCTATCAATGCAAATTTAGGTATAAGGTCCATGTTAATTAATGTATCATAATTAACATGTCCTAACCTCTCATGCCATACATTTTGTGACTCAATAATATAAGCAGAAGTTTCAGCTTTATTAATAGCACAATTGACAGTCATTGAAAAGACCCTCAGCGAGGTATCATTTTCCTACATAGACATCATTTCTGGTCAATACAATCTTGTCAGAAACAAATACAAACCCGAGACCGAGTTCTTCCGAATATCTGGAACATGCAAACATTATTATATGTAAGCTCCGTTCCGGATATCATTTTCAGAACTACTGTGCCTTGTCCAACCACTCTAGAGGTAGACGAGTTTCCCATTGTCAGATGATCGCCGCCATCGACCTTTCTGATACGAGGAAAACATCTTGCTATCAGCACAGATATGACGAGTAGCCCCAGAGTCTACCCATCATTCTCTCGGATTCCCAACCAAGTTGGCCTCAGTTACCACTGTTGAGAGTTTCATTTCTGAAATCTCATCAGTTAACTGCTCATCTTCAGTGACATAAGCCTCATATATCCTGCCATTGTCCTGAGATATCTTGTTTCTGCAGTCCTTTGTCATATGACCGCTCTTTTCACAGTTGTAGCACTTCCCATTGAACTTCTTGTTCGCTTGGGAAGAATCAGCTTCACTGTTCTTTCTTTTCTTGCTACCATTTACATCCTCAAAGATGTTGGCCTTAGACTCCATAGTCTTGTAGCTGGCCTTTCCGACATCATGTTGTCCTGTTCGATTCTCAATCGAACTCCAAGGTCTTCAAGGCTCATCTGCTTCTTTCTGTGTTGCAGATAGCTCCTGAAATCCTTCCATGATGGAGGCAACTTTTCAATTATGATGGCAACTTGAAACGTCTCACAAAGTTTCATTCCTTCATCCAGTATTTCATGAATGATCTATTGTTGTTCACCCAACTGAGACATCACCGTCCTTGAAACTACCATCTTGTAGTCCAGGAACCTACCCACGACAAATCTCTTTTGTCCGGCATGTTTTGTACTTCTTCTCGAGAGATTCCCAGAGAACCTTCGCAGAAGTCATGCCTTGGTACACATTGTACAGGGTATTGTCAAGACCACCCAAAAGGTAGTTCTTGCATAGGAAGTCTCCAGACAACCAAGTCTGTTTTCGCTCTTCCTTGGCCATTCAGATTCACCCTCCACAGGACCCGGAGGATCTTTGAGGAATTTAGCCAACTGGAGAGTTGTTAGGTAGAACAGCATTTTGCTCTGCCACTGTTTGAAACTTGCCCCACCAAATTTCTCCGGCTTTTCTCCGTGAGAGACCGGTATTCTTTGATATTTCTGCTAGCCATTTGTAACTGGAAATTCAACAGGGTTCAATCAGTCTACGAAAGACGAATTGCACAACGATCAACGAATGATCTTGTTCAAGTGATGTACTAGGTAGTCACTTGTTGTTCTAATGGACGAAAGTTCCAATAAACACAAGTCATTGATTTTAACTAAAGATTCTTAAGGAAAATTGAACGAACGAATATTCTTCAACACCTTTTCAATAGGATCTTTTAGCAATTCACAACCCCATTTACACTCTTCCAATAGCACAATTATTACGATAAGTGTAGATATATAATGTCAATCAAGATTGGATGGAATTACTTGTGCAAAATTACACTTTAAATTCTCAACCAATTATGCAACAACCAATCAATTTTCAACTTTATCACTATGTGTATGCTTGTGATAATTGAACAACCTAATAATAACTTGAATCTATACTACCAAGATTAATGTGTTAACAGTATATGACTAACCAAGTTAATATTATTTAAGTTTGCAGTTTCTAAGAATTACAGGACTATTCGTTAGTGTCGCGTTCGTATCTACGTTCGAACGAGACTGTCCAGTGTGTGTGCGTTCGTGTTGCGTTTGATAACGCGTTCGAACGATGTGTTTCCAGAGAGTTCACGTTCGAGTAGCGTTTGATAACGCGTTCGAACGGAATGATTCCAGAGAGTTCACGTTCGTATAGCGTTCGTGAACGCGTTCGAACGGAATGATTCCAGAGAGTTCACGTTCGAGTTGCGTTTAGTACGCGTTCGAACGTTCTAAGGCAGAAGGCTTTCGTTCGAGGTGCGTTTGAAGACGCGTTCGAATGTTCTTACGAGAATTCAAATTTTTAGCCTTCGCGTGCGTTGGGCGTTCGAACGCCCTACGGGTTTTTCATGCACAGTTCGTATTTTCCAGAAAATATTAAAACCCTAACATGCAAATTACTATTTAATAACACGATACAATAAGTTCTTAAGATTGTTAGTAAATATGTGTCATCAAACAGTAATATAACTTGCAATCAAACAGATCAAAAACAACAAAAGAAGATCTAGATGCATGAAACCCTAAAAACACAAAACCATTAAAACAAACCAGAAAGTGTAGATCACAGATAGTCCAAGTCGAGATGATCTCTGTCCTTAAGAACTTATTGGCTCCGTCACGGGTGCTTTACGGATTCGTTTTGCCAACGTTCTCCCAGGATTACTCGGAATCTTCTTGTTCAAGGAGCACTCCTTAACAAGTGTGTGAACTAGGAATAATGGTGGATCTCTCTCAAAACCAAAAGTCAAAATAAGTGTCTGTAGGATAATGATTTATATGTGTTATCTTCTTCCTCTTTAATTAGGAGTACATGACCCCTTTATAAAGGCATGGAGGGGTGCTATAGGACACCCTTTGGGGTGGGGTTGCAACCCTCTATGGATTGTAACCACTCTAGCACCCATTTGCCAAACACAAAGACATATATACCCTTATGAATTAATTGAAGAATTTACAACATTTATCTATTTCAATATTCAAACCCAAATAACAAACTAACTACTTGAAAGCCACCCCATATCCCTTGCCACTTAAATATATTTTTGTCCTACCATTGCTCCACCAAACCAACGATGAGAAATATGACAAGTATTTAACATGTACAATTTGTGAATTAGGATTAAATGTAAAACAATACATCAATAGTTAAAGATAGATGAATAAGATAAATCATAGTAATTGATTCAATGATTAGCACTGAATCCCAATCACCAATTTGTTTTCAGTTTTACACGGGGAGAGTCAACCAAGCATAGTAAGAGAATCCGTCAAATTCAAAGCATAATAAGAATTTTCAAATCTCAATAATCTAATAGATAAATAATCATTGTGACATGTCACATCATCACATGAATGAGATTTTAAGGGCTTGAATGATGATTAAATTGATGTCAAATTTATTCAAAAATTGGGGTTTTTTTTAATTTAAATATAAGTAGCGAGAAAACAATACGACAGAATGTTACTTAAAAGTGGTTTTTCTTTTTTAAAAAAAATGAATGAATTATGAAAACCGAGTTAAAACTAAATTTAAATTTGGGCATAATTGGTGCTAATTAAGTTAAATCTTATAGGAACAAAAAAATTATAGTCCTATTTTAAATCAATTATTATAGAAAAATATTACCTCTAAATTTATTTCCTCTTGAGGATTAAGGTTTTAAATTTTATTAGACCTTTAGTCCTTTCACATGAATATTAATATTCACTTAATTGATACAGTCAATGTGATTGAGGTACACTCATGATTAAATTATCAGTCATCCAACTGATTATCACATTCTTTGTGGGTAAAATGTGACTGTGATTAAGTTTTTTGTGACTTAAGTGTAAAATCCCGACTATCATGACATGTCTATTATACACATTATGTTCATGCACAATATGTTATTATGTATATAATCATGTATTCATGGATTTGAAATTCATGTAGCCATTCTCGAGAGTTCGGAATAATTTTTCCAAAATTTCATACTCTTTTAAATTTATCTACTTTCATGAACAACTCTCAATTTATTTACCATATCTTGGGTTACATAAATCATTTTTCGGTGATTTCGGTACAGTTGGAAAACTTAGACATAGGGCTATAATTTTCATGTTAAGCATTTTCCAATAAGTCAAATTTGGACTTCAAATTTAAGCTTGTGTAGTGACGAAAATGACAAAAATTTCAACAAGTGGGCTTTATTTTTTTCATTATTTTAATAAGAAAATCAAGGCTTATGTGTGGCTAAAAATTATTTGCTTATTTTCTCCTCCTTCATCTCACTCACGAACAATTCCCTCATTCTTCTTCATTCTTTTTATTTCTCATGGCATACCTTTTAATAAGTAAAGAATTTGGTGTTTCCTTTGCCATTTCTAGAATCAATAGTAAGTCTTTTAGTCTCATTTTAGTAGTTATTCAATGATTCAACCATGATTACCAAGGTTTAACATTTGATTTGTAACGACCCCAATTGTTTAGTTCACGCTTTAAAATTTTTCCTTTCCCGAGTTAGTAAAATAATTTCCGAATTATTAGAAATAATAAATACTTACCCTAATCAAGCCTAAATTTCCTTCTTTTATTATTTA
>SKCR01000347.1:0-29019 GCA_019454045.1 Zanthoxylum bungeanum | reverse complement strand
CGAATTCAAGTGCGGCCCACAAGTCACATCAAGCGTCAAATCACTAGTCAATCGATTGATGTGATGTCTAGTCACTTTGAGTGATGTGACAACTTGTCACTTGTGATTGATGGTGGTAGTTGGATGGCTTTAATGCCTTTGACTTTTGGAAATTTGGAAATTGTTTTGGTATTTGATTTTTGGAAAATCAAAACCATTATACACAACACAAATTCTCTCTCTCTCTCTCTCTTTAATCACTCACATGGTTTGGAACCAATTTTCCCTCTCTCCCTCTCTCGGCTTTGAAGCCATTTTCTTCTCCATTGCTTGGCAAGGCCGAAAATAACAAGAAGAAATAAGGAAGATTTGTGGCAAATCTTTCCATTGCTAGCACAAAAAGGGTCATCCAAAGTGATATGGAAACCAACTTGTGAGCATGGAATCACCATTTGCAAAGCTTGGAGCTTGGAGCATACTTGGAGGTGGTGACCGAATTTGGAGGAGCTCAAAAACAGCCCACTGCCGAGAACACCATGGAGGGGAGAAAAGTTTTTGTTCCTCGCATCGCAATCCGATCAATGTAAGTATAATTCTGCCATGCTTCATTGTTGTATTTCACACATGTTTTATGCTTGAATTGATCCTTGGGACTAACTAGAAACCCAACAATGGTATCTTGAGCCATTTTGAGCATGAAATTGAATTAGGGTAAAAGTTGGGTAAATTGAATTTGAGCATGTTTGAGTGAAATTACTTGTTTGAGCATGCTTGTAAATGAATGACTTGGAGTTATTTGTGATCAATTTTGTGAAAATTGAATTGGATTGATTTTCCTCAAATCCATTGGCTTGGCCGAATGGTTGAAGTGCCCTATAGTCATGGTATTTTTGTTCCTTTGATCATTGGATGACTTGAAACAATTGGGAAATGTTGATTTGTAATTCAATTGGATTGAAAACAAAATCGAACATAAAAACCCCTTCAATATCGTGAGCTTAAAGCATGAAAATGATGTGATTTTTTGATTCAAATGTGTTGGACATGTGTTGATGATGATTAGCATAATTAATTGAGTAAATTAGTGTTTTGGAAATATTAATTTGGTTAATTAATTATGGCATACACTTTGGTTAATTTAATTATGAAATTTGGAATTTTGAAATTAAATTAATTGGGCTTAAATTTGGAATTGGGCTTTTAAAGTTGTAATTGGGCTTAATGGGCTTGGTTGGGCCAAGTTTGGTTTAGGCTAATGGGTTGTATCCAATTGGGCCCAAAACCATATCCATAAAGTCCAATTATGACTTAATGGACCTTTATTTTAATTGGGCCTAATGGGCCTAAATTGGTTTCTTGGCAAATAAGGGTGATTCCTTAAATGGGCTTTGGTATTTGGGTTTGACCCATATTGACCAAAAGTCCATGCCTTAAGAAATTAATTAAAAGCCCATTGGACTTTAATTAAATTAACATTGGATGTTAATCGGGCTTTGAGACCCATAACGATTAGATTTAGAATCTAAATCGTAAAGGTACATTAAAAAGTGTAAATATTTAATTTAGAATTAAATAAAGAATTGGTATTAAATACAAATTAAATTGGATTTAATGTTGTAGTTTAGTATAATTCAAGAATTCGTACTTTGAGTACTTATTCGTAAAACGAGTCGGACTCGCGCAAAATCAAATCGTTGTTTGAACATTGGATGGTCATTAATTATCAGATTAATTAATTGGATTAGATTGATTGATAACATGCTTGTGTGAATACATGGATGCGATGTATGAATAATGCATATCGGATGGATATTAGATGGGTGGGGGTAATTTTGGAAATTGTTGTAATAAATTTAGAATTTATTAATTGGACCTGCGTGTCCAGCCTATTACCTCTTGACTCTGTGTATTTCTCTTCTCGCCTATTCCTCTCAATGTAAATGAGGTTTCTTTAGAAGTGTTATGTAATCGGGTAGAAGTAATACTTGTGCTAGCGGGAGAGAGGAAAGAGAGAGATTTGTTCTAGGAACAATGGATTAAGTATCCATCCACATATCATTATTATATTATTTATACGCGCCTTATTATGTTTTTAGAATGCATGTTTAAGGGTGTATGAAGATGAGACCTTAACAAAGATAATTAATTGGTTTCCAATTTACGCGAAAAACCCTCAATACATATTAAGCATTTTTCCTTCCATTGAGTGATTCTTACTCAAGATCCAAGACTGGCACTGGTTTGTTGGCCAAAGTCAAGACCTTTGTCCGTCGCAGATGTATTTGAATCATGAAGGCTTTGTTTCATATCAGTGCCTTGTCCAAGTTATGATTTGTTGGCCAAAGTCAAGATCACTTCTTGTCCATCGACATCGATTACGAAGCTTTCCAAAGTCAATGGGTTCCGCTTAACTGGGATCACTAAGTTTGTTGTGCTAAAGCCAAGGCTTAGTTGATTCAGAGGAAAAAGGTTAGGGAATATATTGGATATATTGGCATATATAAGATATATGTTTCGGATTAGGATGTCAAGATTGTGTGTTATTTAACGGGATCCTAGCCCACTAGGAAACAAGGTTTCCCGAGTACTCAACAGAGGGTTAGAGGCTCGCCAAAAAATAGTGGGAGGCAAGTATTAAATTTGCAATATTCGTTTAGTTACTTTCCATACGCGCTCATTTCAAATTTTTCGTCAAATAATTAATATATTAGTTGGACTAATATTTAATGTTGTTTTAATAAAACAGTTGGACTGTATTCAAACTATTTCATTATAGTTGATTTTATAATTGGATTATAGTAATCAATATAATTGAATTTAATCAATTAAATTATAGTTGATTATATAGTTAGACTATAGTAATCATTATAATAAATAGTACATAAAATCGTTGATTCGATAGTTGGACTATTGGAATCAAGATAATTGAAAGATTAGTGTTTAAAACATAATCATGGGTGAAAATGTATTTAAACGACTTTAATTTTCAGATTGAGAATAAAACTTCAGGATAGTCCTGAAAAACCAAGAAGTTACTTTATTTGATATAGTGACGTCTCGAGCCTAAGCTCGGAGTTAAGAAAATAGTAGAGCATGATCTTTGCAAGATTCATGTGATGATAACTTTAGTGCTTAATCCATTAAGCTTGCCAAATAGACTCCTTAATTTCTTAATCAGAACTAAGGATTAGATTCTTATAGTATGATATTGAAATTGAATGATCTTTATAGATCTATCCTTAGATCTTAGAAGTACAAATTGCAATAGTAAACTCTTGGAGAGTTAATGGCTATACTCAAGTAGACAACGCCAGAGTTTGCAATAGGCAAGAAGCGCAAGGCGCACCTTACTTCGACATTCCGGAAGGCCAAGGCTTGGCCAAAGGCTTCTGGAGTGTGGAAAATGGGGCAAAGGCAAAATCACTATAATCTTCTATGAAGTCAAATGACATATCCTAAGATGTCTGTCTAAATTGTGGCAAACGGGGTCACTGAAGCGTGACTGCCGTATGGACAAGGCAGACATGAAGGAAGTGAAGACGGTGCAAGGCACCGACTTCAAATATGTTTGTGATAAACATGTTCACAACTAGTATTAAAATTGGATTTTAGATACTGGATGGTACATAAATATATATACTGGTGTGCAGAATCTGCTGATAAGTAGGATACTGACTTCAGTTGAGATTGATCTACGAATCGGAAACGGGACGACAGTCGCTGTTTTAACCGTAGATACCTAAGTTTAGGAACTACCCTTCGGGTGTGTACTTAAATTAGGAAAATGTTAGAATGTAACTAGTTTGACTAGAAACATTATCTCTACGTCAGAGTATAATCCGTTGCGGATATACCTTTATATTATAGAACACTAAAGTGTTTTATTTTATAAAGATGATATTGAGATAAGCACATTAGATGTGAATAACAGTATTTATATTTTGAATATAAGTAAATCTCAAACGTATAACATGACAAACTAATAGCTCAAACTGATCTAATCAGTTGAGACTTATATGTGGCATTGTTTTCTGGGACACAATTAACAAGACTCGTATATCCACACTTTTGAAGAGTGGATACTAGGACGGATTTGATTCTATTTAAATAATGTCTACGAATCTAGTTTATTAGGCAAAGTGCCTTTTACTTGATAAAAGTGTAAGTGCCACCGATCTGTTAGCCCTCAGTCATAGTGACGTGAGTGGGCCCATGTCTAGTTAGGCTAGATGTGGATATGAATGTGTCGTGACCTTTACGGATGTGGCATCACGTTATGGTTATGTGTTTCTTTTGAAACACGAATCGTAAACTTTTGATAAATTCAAAGAGTTTCGACACGAAGTAGACAAACAGATCGGCTAAAGTATTAAACATCATGATTGGACCGTGATGAAAATACTTAAGCAATAATTTTCTCAAATACTTAAAAGATTATAGTATTCTTTCAATGAGGACTCCTCCCGAAACATGTCAATTGATGGTGTGTCCGAACGGAGAAACTAAATTTTGTTGGACATGATAAGGTTAATCATGAGTCGCTCCGAGCTACCATTCCTTCAAGGGATAAGCTTTAAACAGTGCAGAACTTATTTTGAATAAGGTTCCATAAAATCTGTTTGACAGATTTCATATTAGATATGAACAGGAAAGAAACTAGGTTTTTTCAATCCTGAAGATTTGGGAATGCTAGGCATATGTTTAGATGATAGCAAACTAGAACCCAAATCGGATAAGTGCCTAAGTGGTAGGTTATCCTAGGGAAACCAAAGTATAGTACTTATACAACTCACAAGAGAACAATGTAATTGTTGCTCACCATGCGATTTTCCTAAGAGGAATACCTATATGCAGTGGTAAGTGGGAGGAAAGTAAAACTCGATGAAAATCGGAGTAATACTATTTCAGGCACCGATTCCTTAATGGAACACAAATAGTTCATCAGGGATGAGACTATACCAATAATCTTTGAATACACAAGAGCCGCGTAAGTCGGAGAGAGTCAGAAAATAACCTGAGAGGTATGGGTTTGATCTCGCCTCATAAAGATGTCAATCTTATTGAGGAATACAAACTGACTATGTATGAGGAAGTGATACAAGGTATCGACTCCTTATTATGGCAAAGTGTCATGAAGTCCGAAATGTATTCCATGTATACCAACCAAGTTTGGACACTAGTTGATGTACCGGAAGGCATTGTGCCTATTGGTACTATATAAGTCTTCAAGGAAGACAAAACATAGAAGGCAACATACCAACGTACTAAGCTAGGCTTGTAGCGAAAAGGTATCGTTATCAACATTGTGTCGATTACGACGAAACCTTTTACCTGTTTCCATGGATAAATCCATTTGGATAATGCTTGCTGATGCTGCATGTTTCATTCATGAAATATGGCAACTGAATGCCAAAACCGCTTTCCTTAACGGAAACCTTTTGGAGGATGTTTATAACATCCTGACGGTTTTGTCGTACCAAAACAAGCAAACAAGGTTTGCAAGTTAATTCGATCCATGGATGGATTGAAGCAAGCATAGCGTTCTTGGAACTATCGTTTTGATGTAATCATAATGATATATGATTTAATTCAAAACGAAAATGATTCTTGTGTATATAAGGAGGTTAGTGGGAGCGCACTGACAGTGATGTCCTAAATAATGATGATATGTCATTTCTTGGAAATGATATTCCCATAATACAATCGGTGAAAGCTTGGCTTTCATGAAAAATTCTTCGTTCTTGGGAGAGACAAACACTTTATTCTAGGAATAAGGATCTACTGGGATAGATCTAAAAGTTGTTGACGTTCTCCGAGAACTCGTACATTGAAATAAATGTACGTAACCCGGTATCTCATATACTTTGAGCATATGGAGTCACAATCAGGCCATCCAAGTGATAGTCACTAGATTGATGTTAAGAACATCCTTATGTATCTTAGATGAACTAAGGATGTTGTCTTATACTATGGAGAATGAGAACTTGAAGTGACTGGGTTCACTGCTGCAAGTTTCCTAACCGATAATAACGATTATAAGTCGTAACAAAGGTATTATACAGTTTGAATAACGGAACAGTAAGTTGGAAATTTTCCAAGCAAGATATTGTTACTGAATAAACAACAAAAGTGGATTACTGCTGCAGCTGAGGCAGCAATAAAATCATTTTGGATCGATAATAATCCTAATCAGATTAGGAGTAGTTCTGTTAGCAGCTGAGCTAGGCTTCAGCGCAGGCTAAAGAATTAATAGTCTCATCAACGATCCAGATATATACTTCAAATATTCATCTGATTCGTTCGGATCATACATCGTGGCAATGTGATGATCGAATAAATCGCATCAGATGATAACACTGCAAATCCGCTTACGAAAGCTTTTTCTCAGCAGAAGTTTGAGCGAACCGTACATAGTTCGGGTGTAGGACACTTGAGTGATTGGCTATAGGCCAAGTGGGAGATTGATTGTTGGACAATATGACCCATAGCATCACTATTTGTACAGATCATGGTGTTGTTGTACAAATTAACTATGTGACAAAGGAAATTGCCCTTTTATCATTTGTAATTAGATTACCAAGATGTATAAATGATAGAAGGTCCATATGATTAGTTCCGGATTGAGATGATATGAGACAATATCAATCCACGAAGGTTTAATCATTAAATATCCCTAGTCAGAGTATTATCGAGATTGGACATCGATAATGCGTAAAAGACTAGTATTACACTTGTGCGCGTTGTGGGAGCATAACGGCATAGTTCTCATATATTTGGGTATAGGATACTCATGCAAGTGTAATATGAGGTTGTGTTTACCGATGGTACGGAAACAGCTTCGCTCTGGATAGACCCCTCAGAATTCCATTGGTAGTATGACTATGTGTCTCTGGAAGTCCGAATCAGGGTAGGTGTATTTGGTCTTAACCTGAGACTTGCACCGCTAATACTTGCGACAATCAATATACTTTGGTTTTGGTCGTCCAGGGCTTTAACAGGTTCTTTGTACGCCTCTTCTGGGTATATTGAGAATCGTAGTGTATTGGGTGTGATGTCGAGATGGAAGTATCACTCCAGTCATAGTGGAGATGATGATCATGTAGGATACGAAACTAGTTCTCTTATATGCTGCAGCTATCGGGATAATATGACTAGGTCATGATTATCTGATTATAGAAACTAGTTACCAGATATCCAATATGTGCTTCCTACGGGGCAGACACAATTCCAGCCCCAGGCCTTGCACGTGACATCCGATGCTGGATCGAAATACGCAATACTACGTATACTACGTCTGATATAGATCACAGCCCCAGTTTCTCACCCTTGTTGAGTTCAGCGATAATGTTCTTTGTTGCGGAAGCCATTAAAAAATACAAAATTTCTACAGACATTCATGCACAATTGTTAATACTATGTCTTATTTTATCATGAAATGAATTATGTTTAATAAGATTCTTCAATGGGGTTAGAGTCAAAAAGCCAATATGTGTCCAATCATCATCCAATTACCCAATGTAAAAATATTATCAACATAATTAATCATGTAAAATCATTTTCTAAAAAATTACAAAATTTTTAGAACATCTTAATAATGTGACTATTAATGTATATGACAATCATTTATTTAATTACATAAATTAAATTCAACATTAAAACATCCACATATATAAATAAAATATTTACATGCCGTGAAATAACACACAGAAATAACATGAAAGAAATTAATATTTTACAATAATAATTTTCCCAGTTGTAGAGTCCCAACTCATATATGTTTTGGGATACGAATCCTCAAACTCTTTAGGTAACTCGTAATTGATCTTGGACAGCCATGGAAAACCTATAGCAAATTTAGGATCCTTACAACGTTTCCGAGACATCAAAGGAAAAATTGTATTATTTGCCTTATGCCGGAGATACTGAACCGCTAACCTCTCAATGGCTTTATTATAAGGAACATATTTTTCCTCACGTTTTACTAATATCCAAATACGAGTAAGTTATTTTTGTCATATCTTGGGGAGAGTGTTTCTCAATAATCTGAATCTATTTGGCTATCCTATCCAATTACCTGCCCAGATAGACTCCTGTAACATGTTATTGAAAGTGATGATATGCGAAATCATATCATTGCTTTCACTCATTCGATATTTATCCATATTCAACAACATGTCTGATATCATCTCCTTGTCTGTGGGTGTCGTAATCATTTTTACAACTCTTCGAATAATCGCCATGATTTTTCTGCAACAAATACAAGGAAAAATCAATACAATGAAACACAAAGTTACATTGACTAAAATAAATATCACAAAGATATTATTATAAACACAAAGTTTATATGATAAAAAAATTTTATCATGGCCGATTAGAATATTTTACAAAAAGGATTAGACATATAATCACGACGGATCGGAATTACCGAAGCAAACCGATACAGACATGACCCACACGGGCCGACACAAACTTCACGCGCCATACACGCGCCTTAGGAGTGGCTCACGCGCCTCTACGCGCCGGCCACGTGCTCTCACTCGCCCTCACGCGTCGGCCAGTCTTGGCCGAGTCACACGCGCGGACGACATGTCGTCCGTGTATCCTGTGGCCATATGACATGTCGTTTGGACATTATACTGTCAGCCGACTTGTCAGTTGATATGTTGTGGAGGTGTTATACGTACGACTTGTCGTACATTAACCGGATGACAGGTCGTCTGCAAACGAGGCACACGTACGACTTTTCGTACAGAATCCGGACGACTTGTCGTCCTATTCTCTAAATAGCGGATGACATGTAGTACATTTATTCTTGGAGTATTTTTCTGAGTAAAAACAGATTCGTCTAGCCAACTTCTAGGGTCCATATCTTTCTCAATTTTAATCCGCATTAAGCAAATGATATACCAAATTGAAGATCTCATGACCTAGTTTTCAAAACATATTTGAACATGCGATTATCAATTTTCTACAGAGAGTTATCATGGCCCAAAGTTGGAAGAAAAACATTTTATAAAAACAAAAAACAGAAGCATTTTTAATAACTTTCATGCATGTTCATGCAATTTTTGTATAATCCAACTAGAATACATGTATTTAAGCTCTGATACCAATGTTAGGAAACGTAATTCCTAATATATTTACTTGTTTTTCCTTTTATGATCTAACCATACATGTATTACTAGTCCTAAATTTATTTACAAACTAATTGAAATAAATCTAAGTTAATCACAACACAATTGCATATCTTTCTTCTTGTAGAGACCTCTTAATCAAACTTAATTGATTGCTTAACTCAATAAGCAAATGGTCTTATTTATATGAGGGAAATCAAGTCACTATTAGCTCACATGTATGGATTACTATTAATCCTTCATTACTATTTAATCACATGCATTGATTACTATGTAATCACATGTATTTGGATGCATAATGACTTTCTCTAACCCTTCCAAAAATGTTACCATCATGGGTGTACCATATGTTCCCCACTTAATATTTTACTAATTGTTGTTACTTAACAACTCTTGTTGTTACTTAATAATTTCCAACATGAAATTATTACTAATTGTTGTTATTTAACAACACCAAATAATTCTAATTAACAACAATTTCCAACAGTAATAACTACTTGATTTCAAACGATACAAAGGAGTGCATTATGTCACACGAACTCATTCAATCATTATTGAACTAATAAAATTACCTGAAATTTTTTAATATCATGTTGAAATTTATGATTCAGTTGTATTTTTGTAATTTTAGTGTCGTTACATGTTTTCTATAATGCGAGGAAAATATGTTTATATTTATAATTTATTTGTTTGAAAATATGTAGTTTTTATGATTCATGCAATTCTAATAGGAACATAGCAAGCAGATTCAAACAAAGACCAAAGCCTATTTTTTAAAGTGGTTATTAATGTCATGTCAAAATTTTATGATTCAGCATGTTCAAATTTTTAAAGTATTATTGTATATCTTTTAACTACAGTGTTAATAAAGGGAAAAATATGTTTTTATTGATAATTTATTTGTTTGAAAAATTAATTGTTTTCATGATTCATGTAATTTTAAAGGTTCAGACAGAGACTACAAACTACTACTTAAAGTGGTAAGTTTATTTCTCTTTTCATCTCTTTAATTGTTTTCATGATAATTATTATCTTTATATGTTTATGTTATAATAGAGTTTATCATTACCCGCATGTATCTCACAGCTGCTATTATAATCACTGTCGGCTGCTCTCTTAACGTAAGTCATCTTCTCTGTCATGTTTATATTTAGATTAGCAATATTGGGTTTTTGTTATATATAATTTCAAAGTTTCTACATATGGTTTTTTAATTGGAAAAACCCACATTGAGGGCCCCTGTACTCTCAATGTTTTTTACATTACACCCATGTACTAAATTTTCTACACATTACACCCCTGCACTCTCAAAAAATTGATATTCCACCATATATTCACAGAATCCGTTAGCGTGTAATACACACTCTGTTAATTGAGAAGAATCATGAATCAAAAAATTGACATATATTATATATATTATATATATATATTATATTATATATATATATATATATATATATATATATATATATATATATGCGCCCTAGCATATAGTATGCGCCCTATCATAACTTCAAAGTAAAAAAATTTGTTCGGTCCAATCCAAAAATTATTTTAAAAAAAAAAAAAAAAAACTGAATTTCAAATGTATATGCGCCCTAGCATAACTTCAAAGTAAAAAAATTACTCGGTCCAATCCCAAAATTATTTTTTTTTAAAAAAAAACTAATTTATGACAATTTTTAACCTGCATTATGTTAGAAATTTAGGTAAAAGTATTTCAAAATTGGTCGGTTGCATTTTTTTTATTTCTATTTGTTTAATAAATATTACAAATTTAGTATTTATTCATTTAATTTTTTGATTTTTTTAATTTAATTAACAATATTTATGTATACGAAGCTAAAGAATGAGCAACTCGTTATAGGATTCGTAATCAACTATGATACGAAGTATTGGGTATCTCACCAAGTGCGCTAGGAGGAGAATTTGGAGGCAACATAGATTAGAATTTTGTTTTTATATTTTTAAGTGTAATTTTTATATTGTTATTTGTACTTTTTTTAAATATATATTCTCTAATATACATGAGAATATTTTTATAATACATAAGTAGTGTTGAATAAATTAAAAAAAAATCACAAAAATTAAATGAATAAATGAACACAAAATAATTAATAATAAATATGAAATTTGTAATATTTATTAAACAAATAAAAAAGATTAGATATATAAAGAACAAAAAATATAAATTTATATTATATATCTATATATATATATATATATAATATATATAATATATAAGTAGTGTTAAATAAGTGTATATATATATTGGGGGAGTGGATTTTTATAAAAAAGAGAGGCAATTTCGACATTTTAAGTAGGAGAAAGAGAAGGGGGGTTTGGGGGTGGGGTGGGGTGGGGGGGGAGTAGTAGCCCTCTAATTTATTCACCTGCTATAGTTGATGTCAGAATACTTCTCAACTCTGTTAACTTGCCGTTAAAATAAGGGTGGAATGTCAATTTTTTGAGAGTGCATGGGTTGCAATGTGTAGAGAGGTGCAATGTGGGGCCTCAAGGTGGGTTTTTCCTTTTTAATTTGATGGAGTAATTTGTATTGATGTAGATTTTGGACAATTTAGACCACTACAAAATGTCAAGTATTTGATAACGGATGATGTATAATATAACAAGAGATTGAATATTTGAAAGTTACATCAACATACATTCAATAGAGATCATGTAGTAGAGAAAGTTTTGTTATAATGGAAGAGTCAGAGCATAGGATCAAGACCAAAAATTACATTTAAGATTTTCATAACCATTTGAAATTACAGTAAAAGATGTACACAATCCGCACAAAATGCGGGTCTTATACTAATATAATAAAAAGATAAAACATCCCGTTTACAATAAGGTCTAACACGATTTATATGATATTATTTTTAATAAAACAAATAGAGAACCTTGCAAATGCGGCGTAAGGAAGGCCAAAATAGGGGTCCGGTTCAGTATGATTATAAAAAAATTATAATTATAATTATTCAATTTTTATAACTGTACGATTTTTTCTAATTAAGATATTGTAATTATTTTTAATTATCAGTTCGGTACAATTTGATTTTTTTAATTTTTTAATAAAAAAATAAAAAAAATTAATAATATTCACTGAATCTAATATTTACTTAACTTTTTATAATGTAACTCTTCTAATCATCACAACTATGCC
Organism: Zanthoxylum bungeanum; assembly: GCA_019454045.1. Classification (NCBI taxonomy): domain Eukaryota; kingdom Viridiplantae; phylum Streptophyta; class Magnoliopsida; order Sapindales; family Rutaceae; genus Zanthoxylum; species Zanthoxylum bungeanum. The sequence goes on along the minus strand of SKCR01000347.1, from coordinate 16,737 downwards.
AATAAAAACTTTTCATAAAATATCATCATATTTAATTTATTTAAAATGTATGAAAATAAAAAGAATAATAACCAAATTAAAAAATTATAAATATTTCATGAAATTAATCATCACTAAACACTAATTAAATTAAATAATATAACAAATATAATTATAAAATAACAACATAATAAGATTAGATTTTAACAAATTCAATAAATTAAATTATTCAATTAATTTGATTTGATTCAACTTTTTTAGTTAAAAAATTATTGTAGTTTGGTTTGATTCAGTTTTTAATTAAAATATTAAACAACTATTTTTGAAAATAAAAAAATTGTAACATCTTATAGTATTTTTCGGTTCAAATTGATTTTTCACTTTCACTTACTTTTTTCGGTCCCCTCCTGGGCGCCAGAGAGAGTCCATGGTTGGCTCAATGCATGCATAACTGAGAAGTCGCGAGTTTTGTTAGACACATGTTTTCTTCGTCTTGAAGCTGTTGATCCAGTAAGCTGTATAAGTTTTGTTAATCAATCGATACTGAAAATTATATCTTTACAAGGCTCATGACGAACCCGCCACTAGGTTAAAGCCAACTCAATTAAGTTATGCCTAATACAAGATCCTTTGCTCACTCAACACTGATTCTGCAGCAGTTCTACAAATCTTTTCTGCAGAAGAAAAAAATACCAACAAAAATAGTGTAAATACTCTGAAAATCGCATCTACAACACAATAACAGGCAAATAACAAGCAATCATGTACGTTTGCGGATGAGCTCTAAAATTGTGTTTCACTTCTCAATGCCCTGCTGCAGATACTGAATCAAGTCATATCCGGCAGTGGTCCACTTGTTATAAGCATCTGTACACACATTCTTCATGAAAATGGCAGCCTCACGCTCACTCATCTCAGGATGAAACCTCTTGCGAAGATTTCCAATAGGGTCACCCCTGCTAAAGCAAGGCAACCCGCTGTCTAGCATTAACAACACAGTGTTGATGATCCCGTCCATATGACGGCGAGCAGCAAGATAACCCTTGATACACAAGCTGTTCATGACACACAACAATGCAGTCAACTTTGAGCTAGAAGTTCGTTTAAAAAAATAAAAAATAAAAAATAAAAAAAGTTGCCAAAAAAACAGCTTGTACTACCTTACAAATTGAATCCAAGTATCACTCTTCATCACCCCAGATGGGTCTAGTAATTGAGTCATTTCATGGCTCAACTTGAAGTGTGCACTCTCAAAACGCATATTTCCACCAGGAGATGTCTCCAAAATGAAACCAAAATCAATGTGGACAAGCCTCCCCACACTATATTGACAATGTAACAGGGTTAAATGTATATTTTGGTTTCTTCATAACAAATATTAGGAAATTATGTAATTTTGCAGATAATCTGTTGATTATAATGAAGTAAAGCAATTGATGAATCATTGGGTATGTATTGCAAAATTCATTAAAATGGCCACAGCCATCAGAGTTCCCAAATCTAACTTAATAAATCATGAGAGAGAGCCTCATACTTATCAAAAAGAAGATTCCCATTGTGCCTATCCTTTGGTTGGAGTAACAGACTTGCAACTGCATAACCTGCACTGCTAATGATAAAGTTCTCACGTGCAGCTTCAAAATTAGTAGAGCCAACAGGCCCATAGTCCTGTTGGAAAATCTCATACAAACCACCATCAGTTGTTTCACCCATTTGACTTCTGCTCCGTGTATTAGGCACAACCTGCAAGATAAAAAAGCTAATTAGGAGAAGCAGCCAGCACATAGTATATAAATAGCATTTTCAAGTTATAGCTGATTTGAGCCACTGGGAGTAAATCTTGTGGCACTGATGATGATTTTTTATCTTCATCTGAATTTCAAATTTCAAGTGCAAAGTGTATAAATTATACAATTATGTAATCAATAAAAATGTCTTCAACTATTAATACTTCATTTCCCCATAATAAAAAAAAATCTTATTGCTTTTAAAAAATTAATTTATACCTTATCCACGTAATATGGTAAAACTAGAAGGTACAAATGTAATACATTCCATGACACCCAAAAGCCCGGGTAAATCGTACAAGTTGATGGCCACACTTAGACCTGGCCACCGGTCTGGTTCGGAACCGAACCGGAACCAGAACCGAACCGAACGGTTATGATTCCCTACCCTTTTTTTTTAAATTTTAATAATGATTTTTAAAAAAATAAAAATAAGATTAAAAAATTTATTTAAAATTATGAATTTGAATTTAAATTACATTAAATTTTTTTATTTATTTGAATTTTATTAAATTAAATTAAAAACTTAAAATTATTTAAAAATTAATAGTGGAACCGTCCGGTTCCGGTTGGAACCGAACGGTTCCAACGGTTCGGCTAGGGTGGGAACTCTAATCGAACCGTACGGAACTGGTTCCGATTCCGGTTCCCGAACCAGAACCTGAACCGTGGCAGGGTCTAGCCACACTACATCTAATCAGAAATAACCTATTTTACAAATTTGGAACAATCAACAAAGTTGGCCTTGTCTGTATCAAAGCACCATTGGACAACATATCAATTTGTCTTAAACATCAATCTTTAATTTATTTTCACCTCCTCACCCTGGATATTTTATATGCAGATCCCGGGGAAAATTCTGCCATTTCAATTTTTTATTTGTTGATATGCTCAAATTTTTAGACACAAAACCAGAACATCGGCCTCACATGAACTGGCTGTAAATACTTACAAATCGAACTAAATTTACAAGCTGAAACAGATCAGTTAGTGTAAGGGTGGCAGAAAAGCCCGGGCCCAGCCCAGGCCGGGCCAAAATCAAAAAAAAAAAACATAAATATATATATATATTTTAATATGTTTGTAGCATTTTTATTTGTTTGTAGCATTTAAATTATTAATTTATCAATGAAACTTGTGATTTATTTGTAAATTGTCTTTGGCCCGGGCTTTTTTTTTGTTGGCCGGAAAACAGTTTAGTTAATGTTTTTTAAAATAGCATTCTACTCTTGAAAAACAAAAATACAGTAGAAAACTTGTTTGGCATGTATTTTCAGAAACTATATTGTAAAACAGAAAACATTGTTTTCAAAAATACACCTAGAAGGTTGAAGACGAAAATTTTTGTTTTTGTTCTTCAGCTTGTTAAGAACACATTTGAAGACACAGACCACAGCTTTTTCCTCAACACAACCATTTCTCTTTTTTAAGAAATACCAAAATGCACTCTCTTTATTTTCAATTTTAGACCACTGTTCTGATCAAATGCTATCAAACATGTTTTCGATCTTGAACACCATGAATATAACACTATTCTCATTGTTAATTTTTTTTTAACAAACACTTTTAAATAAGTGATCAAATACACCCTGAATTCCAACAAATCAAATCATGCAGCATGCATGGAATCCTTTAAGCGACCGTATTCACTTCCAAATAATTGACAATATAAAGCTTATTTTCTTTCTTTTAGTCAAGCAACGTAGTTGAACAGACAAAGATCAAGGGAATCTTTCATCAGCTTAATTCTGACAAATAACCAAAAAAAAAAGTAAAAAACAAATTAATCATGTACTAAAAGACAAAGAGAGCTCAGAAATCTCAGACAGAGCCCCGCAGGATGGTCCAATGTCCATAACTTAACTAGTAATTATTAACAAGAAATATTGAAGCAGAACAATTACTAGAACAAAAGTTCAACGAAAGCAGATACAAGCATGCTATATTAATCATATGGAAGTAGGAACAAACTCACCTCTATTATACCTTTCTCAGGACCAGTTGGGAGAACACCATATGGAAACAAATAGAGATTAATTCCAACTGCTTCAAATATGTCTCTAAGAAGAGAAATCACTTGAAGAGCGAGAACATCTTGTCGACAATCATCTCCAACCTTGAATAAAGAAAATGTAGTTAAGACGGATCGGAATATCCCATTAGCAATAAAAAGAATAAATAATAAGTCAACTATAAAATAAATAAGAATAATGATACAAACACTTTGTACAAACAAATGCCTAGAAAGTGGTGGCAGGGAGGGGTTGGTTGAAAAGTAAAAGCAATTAATGAAAATAATCTTGTGGGTCCTGTGATGCTTTTATCTAACTTTATGCCAAATCACTTTGTATGAATTTATTTGAACAAAGTGTTTGTGGCTGTATCAGTACTCAATAAATAAAATTAAATAAACTGGTAAATGAAATGAATCAGAATGTGTTTTGATTTTTGGTTTAATGGTTTCTACTTGAAAGCACTTAATACCCCATAAATACTGAACAAAATGGCTACTACATAATTTACAGACAACCACTCATCATGCGTGGCTTGATCATCTTTCATTTGTCAGGTACTCATAGGAGATATAAATGTTACATAAGACTTCTACAAACAGATTTTCCTCTAACCCACAAGATTTATACACGAGAACATATGCAAAAGCTTACCTTAAAAATGCAAGCTTGGGGCATCACATTGCTTTGATCACCATCCCGATCCACCACATTAAATGTGATCATAATAGGAACTTTGGCTGCTGATTGTAAGGGTATTCCACTATCCACCCGGATACCCCTGACAAGCTTGTTAGGAGCTGTTGGTAGATAGAGGTCTTCTCCCTGCATTTCAATTTTTTCCAACTCCCTGTTGCAGCAAGCAGGTCAAAACCAAGTTCAACTACTAGATAAACACAAGATTAGTTGAAGCTTGTGGTGAGTTTCCACTTGACCTAAAAGCTTAAGTTTGACATAAAGGGCCCAAATAAATAGTATTTAAGATTGCTTTAACATCCCCCCTCACATGCAATGCTCATTTACGCTTGTCATGTGAATCCAACACAGGCAGTCCAATGCACTCTTGAGCACTTTAATTTGTGTTCGGGGGGGATTTGAACACGACGTAAAGGTTAATCCTGCTTTACAACCACTTCCCTAAAAGCTTAAGCTTGAAGGCAAGGGTGCAAACAATAATATTTAAGATTGCTTTGACAGCTTGAACAAGTATACCTCCGGATACCAGCTCGGCGTTCTTCCTTGGGAAGTGGATAGAGCACACCAGAAATATTTGTAACTTTGTCAAAGAAGTCGAACTCTCTTTGAAACAAGTCAAGGGCCTTGAGATTGAAACCATCAATAATATGCTGCCGAACCATGGGCAGCAATGCTTGAAATGAACTATTCTGAAAAAAAAAACAGCAAGTAGGAAGAGTTATTGAGCATGAATGCCATTACAGAAAAGGATTTGAAAATCCAAAAGAAATATTAAGAACGTTTACACAAATTTTGCCATTTATAGACACAAATAAAGTAAACACATATCAGGTTGAAGATAACGATGTGGTGAGGCATAAACTTAAGGAATAAAGCATGATATGGAACTATAGTGTTTTGTGTTGGTGTTGCTATTGCGCTCACAAAATTAAAAAACATTTCACATAACAACAGCCACCCCAGTGCACCAGCACTGCAACATATTATGCCAAGCTTACAAGTTAAGGAAGCTACTCAACAATATTTGCTACAGTCTAGAATTTTTATTTAACCTTTTCAAGTCTTGCAGTGCAGAAATAGGCGCAAGAAAAAGAAATATTTGCACCTAACAAATCCCATTAAGTTATTACTCATAAATTACATTGACCATATTAATTTTTATATCTCATTATATTCATATTACATAATAAAATTCCCATATCCATTGATCTCCATCTCTCCCAAAAATGCACATTAACCAAGGAAACCAACTCACCAAGTGTAACTAACAATCATTATTAAAGTATATTCTGCAGTGAAGAAAATAAGAAGGCTCCATCTAATTAACAATCATTGTCATGCAATTCACTTAAATTTCTAATTTCATGCAATCGCATGGCCTGTTCTGCAGTTGCAATGAGTTATCAAATAGGTTAGGTGAGATGAGATGAGACTGTAAAGTAAAGTATCAATAACGTCATTGACTGTAGCCATGGAAATACTTTGCCACTGGTGACGAGATAACAAAATCATTAAAATTTAACCTAAATGAGATCCTTATTATTGATGAAAATAATAGTTTTTTTTAATTATCAGTTATTTGAGATAAAAAAAAACAAAAGAAAGAAGAAAATTGGAAATAATATTTGCTCAATTACCAATTATTTTGAGATAGCGAAACATGTGTTGTCAAAGCATTTTAAAAGTAAAATTTACCGATCGTATATAAACTCCTATTAAAACCCAGCACTTTTAAAAACAAATTTACCAACACCTAACTTTTACCCTCCTCATAACTGATCATCTCTCCCGCACAGCTGACAATGATTATTTTAAGTCATAGCATTACCAAACTGGCCTTAGTGAATTTTGAATTTATAAGTTAGATCATGGACTCATCAAAATACGACAGGGAGTATTTAACTTTCTTATAAAATTAAAAAGGATTATATCTTTCACAGTTTTAGACATTTTGACCAATTTATTTACATTTACTTTCAATTTTATTGGGAAGATCGATATAAAGAAGACATAATGAACATACAACAAAGGAAACAAAATCCTAACTTAGATAAGAATATTTTCAAATTTCAATAAGTGATTTCCATGGCGGCATAATACACGTTCTCATTATTCATGTGCCAACGAGTTCTTATGATCATTCATACGTCACTTCTTTCTAGACTTAAAGCTTTGATGAAAAAGAGAAGATAGATGTACCTTCGCAGCATTAGCATCCTTTTCTTTTCCAGATTCTGGTTCACATGTCTCACCCTGCCATTCACAAACTCACGTATTACAAGTTCTAGATAGAAGGAAAAAAATGTAATGTACACAAAGAAAATTCCATCAAAATTCACCAAAAGCATATACTACTGCAGCCCTTCCAGTCATATAAATAAATAAACCAAACCTGTAGATGCCATATCAGGATATGCGCAAATATATCACTTCTTTGAGTTGCTCTAAGCAAATACCCTTCTACCAATTTCTGGAAGTTATGAAGTAGAAGTTAGATAGATCAACAAATCATAATTTATGCACACAGACAAAGACAGTAATCATCGACATTATTTGGTTTGATTTTAGAATATTTGTTGACCCAACCTCAATCATACCCTTTAAATACCCTACTTAGTCAAATCTCTGTCTACAAAATAACAAAGTTATTAGAGGGAAATTCAACAAATTTTCAACTCTTATGGTTTTGTTAGAAAATGTTATTATAGGTCAGTTGAGAGAAAATAGAAGGCCATACCCATTAAATACAAAACTCACTCTAATCTGTATCTCGAAAAAATAAATAAAGGGAAATTCAAGAATTTGAGACTCTTATGGCGCGGTTAGAAAATTTATTATAGATAAGTTGAAAGAAGATAGAAGAGTTTGGAATTTGGAAGAGTGTATTCTTGCAAATTTCTTTTTTGGATATTGAAGTTTCCTATTTTATTATCCAAACCACTTAAATGATTTTGAAGGTGAGAACTCCTAAATTTCAAGTCTTTCTTTGGGCATTGGCTCAAGGAGAAATGAACATGAGAAATAATTCAACGAAACTCCATCTTTTATGAGTCCATCTCATTCATTATGTGTGACGTATAGAAAAAGTGACAAGAATTTCAATTAGCTCTATTTCCTTGTAAATGGCTTCAAGAATATGGTAGAGATAGTAAAGAAGTTTAGTTTTCAAGGGCCATCCGAAGTTCATGTCAATCCTCGCCACAAAAAATCATTTGCATTTGAAAGGAAGAAAAGTACAAAATCTTTGGAGATGTGCAGTTTATGCCCAATATGTTTGTATGAAATGAAATAAACAATTAGATTTTCAAGGAAAAAGGGAGAACAAAATTCTGAAGATTTAAGGTCTGCCTTCTTGCTTCAGATTGGAATTCAGTGTTAAATGGAGTATTAAGATTCATCATTTATCTCAATTAAGACGGGATTTTGGGTTGCAGTTGTTTGGGTTGTTCAGCTTTGAACAGGGGCGGGATGAGTATTTTTGTGGGCCAGTCCAGCATTTCTTTTGGCTTTCATTATATAGATTTAGCTTCCCCTCCATGGGGTTCTTTTAGTCTTTTGGTGGACATCTGGTCCACACCACAAATATAATCATATCTTTCCATAGTTGAAGCTCCCATAATAATGCCCAGTATATAGAAAGTAATACAGAAATCAACATTTTCACTATATCACTCACCTCATCATCGTATCGCAGAGCCTGAACTAGCTGTGGCATGAAGAAGGTCACTCGCTCAGGAGGATAGGACTCCAAAACCCTAAGTACATATGCCATGACACGTGGATGACCCTTATACGCGGGAGTAAGGAACTCAAGAGCTTTTGTGATTGAACAAGCTGCCCAGTGTGGCAATTGTTGCAGAAGAGCTGAATCTTCATCAACTGCCTTTGGAGTGACAAAATACGGCAATGCTTCAGGTATACAGCGGATGTCCAATATATTCAACTGCAAGAACCATCAGGGAAAATCAAGAGAAATAAAAATAAAAATAAACATGGCAGAAGGTTGTATAAGAAATTACTTGTGATATATTTTATTCCAGATTCACAATTACAAAATGGTGTCCTAAAAATCATATTGACAGGCAGAATTCATCTTATTATAATTTCAGGCAAGATATGAGAATTCCAGAATTTCTTCATCACTTCCGAGTTCTGAATAAAACAGGTATCCTAGAGAAGAATGTTCAACATTTAGCATACTCCAAATCGCTATTTTACAACACCCATGTATTGGTTTATCATAAAGGATACTACCACCACCATCATCCCCAGTCCAATCCTACCCCCTCCATACTCAAACCACCACAGACACAGACATACAGACACGCGCACAGAGAAAAAGATAGAGAGAGGGTTCATGATTATAAAATAAGAGAAAAAAAATACTAGACCAATGATGCTTCATGCTATCAATCTTTGGCTCACTGTTCAAAACTAACATTGTGCTCCCGATCGAAAAAGAGGAAAAGGAAAGAAAACATTGTTGTGAATCACACAATATTTAATAACAAAATAAACCCACAAACGAATCTTAGTCATAGTAGCCGCAAAATAAATTTAACTTCATATTCAAAGCCCTCTTCACAATCCTTCAGACACAAAAGCTCAAGATAAATCAATACATGAAACATTAAACCTTTCCACTGTAGAATGGCTCAAAGGTTCCCATAATCATTTCTTAATTTATGTTTTTTAAGTTTATCCGCACAAGTTTCTTTCATAAATCACCATCTATATATTAACGACAATCACCATCAATATAATAATTTATAACCACAATGAGAATATTTTCAGTTAGGTTCCCAGCGAATATAACAAACTTGCCTGAACCAGCTGAGTTACTTCAGCCTTCAAAGAAGCATTTGCTGGGAACCTTGATGCCAGGCATAGAGCAATCCTTGGATCCACTGAGAAGGCAGTCCGAGCATATTCAACCCACTTCTCTGAGCTAATTTTAGGCCGAGAAGATGCACTTTCTCTGGAGATAAACAGAAATATGAAAACCATACAATTAATACCCACACATGGGATTCCAGTAAAACATACAGACCCAACAAAAATTCAAAGAGAGGCCTAAATATTCATCATGCTTAATAAAGTCTTTGAATGATGAAAGATTACTTTGATATAATGGGTTGTGCCCAAACATCAAGCCTATCAGCCTCATGCTGGCATAGCATTACAAGAAGCTGCTTCCGTTTTTCTCTTCCCACGACATAATTTTCAATCTGGCCCCAGACAGGATGATACTGATCGTTCTGCAAAATATCTAAGAAAATTTAGTAACAATTGGGATAAACAGCTCACAGAGTTTCTATGACAACAGAATTTACATAAAGAAAAATACTTATAACAAATGGAATTATTTTTTCTAAGTTTAAAGAATCAAAAAAGCATTAGCTTCTGTAGACTCTTATGTATTGCAAATATAAACATCTTACCACATCAACCAAAGCGCTGCCATTCTCACGCACCCGTCCTTTTGCATCAGGTTGAACGGCATCTGCTCGCTCATTCAAAAGATAGTGAACAAATAAAGAGAGGGACTGAGCCTCGCTCTGGGCAAAGTTTACGCAATTAATGTCAAACCATTCAGGCTCAAAAGCAAACCAGCCCAGTGAGGCCCTGTAATATGCAGAAAAGATAAATAATTATTCCTATAAATAAACTATGCCAATATAATTTAATTTGAGTAGATAAACCACAAAAGTGCCTTTTCTTGTGTAATGCTTAGATAGAACAAGTGTGCATCCACTTGATCAAAGGCTCATGACTTGATTGTGGCAAACAAATGAAAACCCTTAATGCTACATGCACAAAGATAAACAAACAGAACACTAAGAAATTCAGTCTATACTCCAACTTACTGCAGATTTTGTGGCATATTTGCATCCAGTTATCTAAAAATAGACTGCGCGCACATAAATCATGTAATCAAGTCATGCTAGGCCTAAAGGCTAATGAGAAAGAGACAAAAACAGTTATCAGAAATTTGACATGGTTAAAAGTTCAAGAAGCTTAGAGAATATACCAAGCTACACGATTTGGCAAACCTACTTAAGAACCCCATTTAAGACAATTTTCAAGTTCCATAGCAAGACCATTAAATTGAACAATTGACAAGCTATGCACAGTTCTCATCCACCAAAACAGAATTACAAAAAAAACTCCTAAACATACAAGAATGTTTTGATTGTGAGAGTGCAAAACAAGCTACTAAGACACCAAATGCCTCACAGGCCTGAGGCAGCCAGCCTCATGACGCCTTGAGTCGGAGTGTCCCGAGGCAGTTTGAGGCGAACGCCTCAACCCGAAACTAAAGTAGCTATTTTTATGGAAAATACAAATAAAAAATATATATATAAGGGAGATGAAAGTCCGGATAGAGAGTCCCGACTTCAGCTTCTTTATAGACTAAAAAACTACTGAAAAAATCCACAATTTTGAAATCCTCATTGGCAGTGTTGTTTTTCGTGTTGACCGGGTAGCTCAACCCCTATTGAGTCACCGACATTGTTTTAAAAAACGTTTCAAGGCGGCCGCCTCGGCCCGCCTCGAACCGCCTCGCGGAGTTGCCGCACCGAGGCGGCCGCCTAAAACGGTAAATGGCAATTTTCCGCCTTTGGCCGCGTGAGGCGGCCGCCTCACGCAGACTCGGCGTGAGGCGGCATGAGGCGGCCGCCTCACGCTTTGAATCCTTTTTTTTTTTTTTCATTAAAACGACGACGTTTTGGTGGTGCCAAAACGTCGTCGTTTTGGCTTCTGTATATATTAAAAAAACATCGTCATAAGTATATTGAATGGGAAAGCTCCACAATTAGTGGATGAAGACACTACAAGTGAATGAGGTTTTTTCGATGATGACCCATCTGATGATGACAGAGATTTTGACCCAAGCTTCATGCCGCTAGACACTAATGATAGCTTGTTTAAGGATTAGTTATCAATAATTTTTGAACAAACTATGTATATGAAGAAAGTAATGTAATTTGGATTACTTATCAATAGTTTTTGAACATACTATGAATTATGAAGAAATGAATGTATTTTTTTTTATTTTCCCGATTTCCGCATTGAGGCGCCCGCCTCGCCGCCTCGAGGCGGCCCGCCTCGCGCCTCAATGGCCGGCCGCCTCGAGGCGCCGCACCGTATTTTTAAACCTTGGTCACCGAAAATGACAAAGTAATTATTATCTTTAAAAATAACCAAAATTTACTAATATATTCTTTGTTATAATAAGTTTTTAATAAAAATAATTTGTAATAGGAATTAGCTATGATGATAACTCTTTGGAGGATGGCACTTTAGACCCACATTTCATGCTATTAAACACAAATGATAGTCTATTTAGAGATTAGTTGTCATTTTGTTTCATGAACCTGCTTTGTTATATTTCATTTTGTTTAGATTTGATGGATGCTTTTATTTTTAGTTGGTATAGATGTGTTATGGATGGTTACATTTGATGATTTTATGCTTTTAGTATTTTTTTCGTGTTCGGATCAGTGTTATTAAAGGCGCAAGGCACACCGAGGCGCAAAAGGTCCTGGAGCCTAGGCGCGCGCCTGAGGAATGTGAGGCGCATATTTGTATATATAATTTTTCAAATAGAAAGAGGAACATGTATATTCTTCTAATCATTTTGTTTTGAGTATTTTTAATATTTTGACCAAATTATGACAAAACATTTATAAATTATTGTACTCAATTAAATTTATATACATCACTATTTTCATAACTAACTTGCTATAATAACTAAGATATTAATATTTACTTATATTGTCTTATATACAATTTTGTTATTGACTAGTTTAATCTTTTGGTTAAAATTATGACCCCAATAATTATAAATGTATGATCTGTTATTAATTATTATGGCAAACATTTGTATTTTACAAAATATAATTTTTCTTATAATTTTTAACGATTCCAACAAATTATCTAAGAGTCATGTCAAAAGTAAATAAATTAAGTTAAATTATGAGATTTATTGTTATTATTCTTCTTTTTTTAACTCTGTTGGAAAAAAACCAAAAAAGTAAAAAAAGTGAGCTTTAATCAACGAAATCGGGTCAAAAACCAAGATTTTTGGCATCAGGCGCCTAAGGCGCGCCTCACTCATGGGCATCAGGCGCGCGCCTCATCGCCTAGGTGCACGCCTGATACACGTCGCCTCGCCTGGACACCCTCTAGGAGCAATGGCTGGCGCCTCTACCTAAGCGCGCCTTTGATAACACTGGTTCGGATTGAGGTTTTTTTTTTGTGTTCGGATTGAAGTTGTCGCCTCAACCGTCTCGAGGCTGCTTGCCTCGCACCGCATACCAGTTTTCGAACCTTGGTCGATAGAAACTAGAAAGTGAAAGCAAAAAGGAAATTGTAGTGACCTATAAATGCGATCTTCCAGAAGTTGAAGTCCTGATTTGAAATTCTGCAAATTTCCCTCGGACTGGCAAGAGCAGAACTTCAGTCCAAGAAGCATGAGAGTGAAAAAAGTGCCGGTAGCTGCAGGATGGTGAGAAAAATTCCATGGGAGTTTTGTGGTTCCTTGTAACATCCGACAAAGAAGCAAGAGTTGCTCAACACTATTGTGTCGAACCACCTGCATAATCAAACCAGATTAAGTAAGGAATGAGAACGCAAAAATATAGTAGAATAAAATATTACCAGTTGTTTTATAGAAAATGTCTATGAGAGATCATGCTGAGAAATACAGTGCAAGTGAATTTCTAGTAAATATACACATAATAAGGAAAAAAAAGAAATATAATACTGGTGATTTAAACATTGTTTTAGAAATTTTGACTTAATTATGTAATGGAATATTTAAAGATAATACAGCAGCTCTCCGGCCAGAGGAAAAAACCAGAATGCAGATTACTTCTTAATTATATCATATTTTAGACAAGTTAAGTTAGATTAATCTGGTTACCATGTATTGATCAGTATATGAACACAGATAAGAAAACAAGTTCGAGAATCATTAGCTTTCCGGCCCCATACTATACAACCAAGAAACAAATCTTTTATACATTTGAAAGCCTAGGACAACTAAAAACACAACAATGTTATATGTACAAACCTTCCACTAAAAGAAATTACAGAGGTACAATTAATGCCTAACATATACAGTACAAATGATATCCCAAAGAGAAGGAGGGGGGGGGGGGGGGGGGTATAGAACAATGAACACAAATGAGGGGGGGATAGGAAAACCAACACATATACAGAGGTACAACTAAAAACACAACAATGTTATATGCACAAACCTTCCACTACAAATCTTACAGAGGTACAACTAATGCCTAACATATACAGTACAGAATCTACAGATGATATGCTGTTCTATATCTCCATGAATCTAGGAACTTTTGCTTGCATTGTATTATTTGGTCTACGTACCAGAACTGATAACATTCGAGATTATGTATGATTATATACAAAAGATCCTCTCTTTAGCTTTATATCCCTTATCTCTAGGAGGTCTCCCAAAGAGAAGAGGAGGTGTGTAGAACATTGAACACAAATGATGGGGAGATAGGAAAACCAATACAAACCTTCCACTACAAATTTTACAGAGCAAGAGATAGAGCAATGTGTTATTTAATTCAATAATTCCTAACCTCAAAGCGATCGATAAAAAATCCAACCCATAGTCTATGAGCAATTATTTGATCCACAGGATCAACTTCAGGCTGCAGTTCTGGTTCCCCAGGTGCAAGATGAGGCCTCAATTTTGCAGCAGGTCCAGAGTATCTCATATCAGTTGCGAAGAGACCTCGTTTTGTATCAATTGTCCATAACCATGCATCAACAAGCTCAGCAAGGACTAGGGACCCCAGTTGGGGTGCAGCTGATACTAACCATGTCCAAATGAAAACGCCAGTTTCCATTGCATCAGGGGTTGAAACATAAGCTGGACACCAACACAGAAGCCGTAGCAGTTGTGAGAAGCCCTCTACATTTGATTTTGAATTGGAATCCTGACACAGGAAAAAAATGTAAAAATAAGAACAAAGCATAGCCTCAGAGAATAATTTTCAATACCAAGAATATAAGAAACGAAGATGAAATATATATATATATATATATATATATATATAGTTACCAGATTAGAAAGAAGCAAGGCAGTTGCCTGAGAACAAGTTTCACGGAACTGTGACTTATCCACTTCCCCGCCTTTTTCTGCAACATTAACACATTGCTGAAGAAGATGCACAAATTTGGAAAGCAGCATCTCATTAAATGAATCATCCTCTGTCTGTGACTGTTGGGAAAATGGTCCAGATATCAGCCTCGAAAAGCCACCACCAAATCCAAAACTACCTGGGGGCGTGATGCCAGATTGAAATCCGCCAATGCTGTTATACAACCTTCTCATGCCAGCAATTTCTCCAGCATGGTTGCACTTAACTGTTGCACTGACAATACCAGTACTGAGCACCTCCAAAGCTTCTGTTGGTTTTAAGATTGCTCCTGATGCTGAAGCTGCCGCAGCTCTGACTGCCGGAATATTTGCTGTCCGTATACCTGGCCAACAATCATTTTTACCCGTACCAATTCGTATTTCAGATAAAAGAGAAACCATATCAGTCGTAGGCTGTGCTCTCTGCCAAGTATTTGCTTTACAGAGCTTATCCTGAGGTATAAATATGGAACCATGAAAAGGGGAAAGAAGTACATCAACAAATCAACTAAACCAAAGAACAAAAGTAGCAGCAATAATGATGATAAAGAAGATGTATAAAGTTAGATAACCAAAGATCATTCAGAGAGAGTTCCAAGTAAATATTTCAACATGGTCTCGTCTAATAAATACCGAGTATGCAAAAGAATAATAAGATTTATATATTGAACAAATGCATATTCAAAGGTTTTCCATTCTAGCAAGAAACTAAACTAAATTCCAGAAGACTTTGGTAAGATGACTGAGAATCAATACAACATCATTCACAACAGAAAGGAGCAATCAAACTGAGGGCTGCAGGGTTGAAAGTGAAATTATATCCTCAATTTCCATGGATTGCAAGCACAAGAAAAACAGAACTCTTTTGTAAAACTTTTGCATTACCAAACTGTTCGACACCTAAATGCAGGACCATTGTCAAAGAAACAGATTATTAGTTGATAGACTGTAGAGATCAGACACATCATGAAGTGTAAACAAACTAAACAAATACTATTCCAAATGACTAATTCTAAGAAAGCAAGAAAATTTGAAATAGTTTGTATATGACTGCAAATGATTAACCTAATCACATATTTGAGAGGGAAGGAAAGAAAGAGGAGTGGTGGGGCAAACTATATCAACTTATACTTGTTTCCTCGCCAAAAACAAAAAGTCATCACCTGCAGCAGGCCCTGGGTGGTGCACGGAGCATATGAAAGCGATGTGATAACCCATTCTCGAACAAGTCGCTGGTACAAAGAACGAACAGTTGCAACCCATGCAGGATCGTTGATAACAGCAGGCGGGGCATCACTATCAAATGAAAATAGTAGGGAATCTAAACAAGATGAATTCCACAAAACCTGTATAATATAGTTCCGTTTGTTTCAATATGCACCAGAGAAATAGAGCATCAACGAAATGAAAATTTATTAGTCAATCAATATGAAGACTATCATCAACATAACTTTACCTGAGGAAACTTTTCTCTAAGCTGAGTTAACAACTTAACGGCAGTATCGCGGAGGTGTTCCTCCCTCTGTGACATACTTTTTATGAGGAAACAGGCATGAGCAAAAAGAGTAGATTCTTTTATCTCAGCTTCCTTGCCTGTTTCTGCTGTCCGTTCTTCCTGTACCGGAATCAAAATGTCAATGATACCCGAAAGCAAGAGAAAGAGAACAGCAACAAACATCTTATTCGAAGGAACAGAAAGAAAGCATTTTAATATCTATACTTCTGCAAATGAGGGCATAACCACATAAGTTCATGCAAACAAGAAACTATGAATTATCAATGTAACATTCTAGAAATCATCAAAAATCGACACTATAACATTCATTCTAATTTTCAGAAGAAAATAAAAAATCACCAAAAGAGAGATCACTGCAAAAAGTCTATAGCTTTCTCGAGCAAACTTAGTCGCAAAAGCACCACCAAAAGTGCAAGCCCCAAGGCATAAGCACAGTACTTTACCTTATAACTATAAGGGAAATTATCATTTTTTTCCACCTCCTAAATAGTATTATATGTTAAACATTTATTCTCGGTGCTTATGCCAAACCGAGAATAAATGTTTAACATATAATACTATTTA